>JBAMJR010000038.1:3190000-3275000 GCA_038501785.1 Myoxocephalus aenaeus | reverse complement strand
CCCATTCCCTGAATCATAACTTCAGTGCAGTTCCACTCAGATTCTCCTCTATGTGTATACAGTATCTGATCTTTATCAGATCAGATCCTTTATCACTGTAACAAGCAGGACCTGAAGTGGTTTCACTGAACACCTGGAAACACCATATTATATAATGTTGTTATAGCTTTAGAAATGCATGATGACATGTTAACTTTCATAATAAACATTCAATCCAGTTACCCTGTACAGTCTATGAGCTGCTGTGGAGAGACGCCAGCCTTTTTCTCACTCCTGTATTCATTATTTGGGCTTTTTACATGTGCTACACTAATAGGAATGCTGTGTCCCCATTAGCTTCACATAGTGATCCATAGTTAGTCCTGCTGGGTGGCATGATGGGGCCTTTTCCTGCACATTCCTTTAAGGAGAAGTTTATGGATATTTTAACTTAATGCTTGTATTCAGGCCTGAATGAGAAGATTCAGACCCTTTCAATTAAATATGTAATATTTTTTAAATCATATATCCATTGTATTATACGTTCAATAATATACTATACATTATATCATTTTGACGACGTTTTAATTGTATTTTTGTTTTGCTCCTAGATCTCTGACTTGAAACCATTATCACCACATGTCATCCCTGTAACTCAGTCAGACACACCCCTGTAGATGAATGGATCCAATGTCAAACTGTCCCATGAGCTAGCCTGTGGTCATTGAAGATGTGTATTACCCTCACCATTGCTCCTACTGCACATGTGCAGCTCAAGTTTGCATACATTTGGACATTGTCAATTATCTTTCTATGTTGCATCTGTGTGTCCATTAGTAGTAGGTGAGGAGAAGTGTTGACTCACTCTTGTTGCCAGTGGTCTCGATATAACACTTGTAGTAACGCATAACAACTACAGTGTATCCCTTCAGTGAAGAAGAACTTGATATAAAGTCTGAGAGTTTCACTACCAGTATTAGGTGGATTTAATGGTCTCACTTTATTTTCATGAGATTTCGGTCAGTCTAGATTTCTGTTTTATTGCTTAATATATGAAGATTTAAAGGTCGCCAGGTCAGCAACACTGACGGCCCGTCTCTTCAGGCCTCCCTCCAAACACACGGCCCCCAAATGATCATTATGAACAGGGTTTGATTTGATGGGGGATGAGGGGTATTTGCCCCCTCTAGTCTACAGTCAGGTCCATAAATATTTGGACATTGACACATTTTTCATTATTTTGAACTCCACAACAATGGAGTTGAAATGAAAATCAAGATGTGCTTTAAGTGCAGACTTTCAGCTTTAATTTGAGGGTATTTACATCCAAATCAGGTGAACGGTGTAGGAACTACAACAAATTCAAATGTGGCCACCCTCTTTTTAAGGGACCAAAAGTAATTGGACAATTGGCTGCTCAGCTGTTCCAAGGTCAGGTGTGTGTAATCCCTCGTTATTTCATTTACAAGGAGTAGATAAAAGGTCTAGAGTTCATTTCAGGTGGTATTTGTGTTTGGAATCTGTTGTGGTCAACTCTCAATATGAAGTCCAAAGAGCTGTCACTATCAGTGAAGCAAGCCATCATTAGGATGAAAAATCGAAACAAAACCATCAGAGATAGCAAACACATTAGGTGTGGCCAAATCAACTGTTTGGTACATTCTTAAGAAGAAAGAACGCACTGGTGAGCTCAGCAACACCAAAAGACTCGGAAGACCACGGAAGACAACTGTGGTGGATGACAGAAGAATAATTTCCCTGGTGAAGAAAAACCCCTTCACAACAGTTGGCCAGATCAAGAACACTCTCCAGGAGGTAGGTGTATCTGTCAAAGTCCACCATCAAGAGAAGACTTCACCAGAGTAAATACAGAGGGTTCACCACAAGATGTAAACCATTGGTGAGCCTCAAAAACAGGAAGACCAGATTAGAGTTTGCCAAAAAACATCTAAAAGAGCCTGTACAGTTCTGGAAGAACATCCTATGGACAGAGGAGACAAAGATAAACTTGTACCAGAATGATGGGAAGAGAAGAGTATGGAGAAGGAAAGGAACTGCTCATGATCCAAAGCATACCACCTCATCAGTGAAGCATGGTGGAGGTAGTGTTATGGCGTGGGCATGTATGGCTGCCAATGGAACTGGTTGCCTTGTATTTATTGATGATGTGACTGCTGACAAAAGCAGCAGGATGAATTGGGAAGTGTTTCGGGCAATATTATCTGCTCATATTCAGCCAAATGCTTCAGAACTCATTGGACGGCGCTTCACAGTGCAGATGGACAATGACCTGAAGCATACTGCAAAAGCAACCAAGGAGTTTTTTAAAGCACATCTTGATTTTTTTCATTTCAACTCCATTGTTGTGGTGTACAGAGCCAAAATAATGAAAAATGTGTCAATGTCCAAATATGTATGGACCTGACTGTATATTAAAATGTCTCCTCCCTCATAGTGATTAATGCTACTTCACCAATAGACCATATAACACCTAAAATAAGAATTTCTTTAAAATATATGTGAGTAAAGTGCGACAACATGAGAACAGCCTAGATTGCAAACAACATTGGACCTTTGAATTCAGCACTCCCACTTATAGGACAAGAGAGATGCTATTGCCTCGAGGCCACGTGATGAACGTCTCCATGCTGAACTGTCTGCTGGTCTCTCAGTAAAGTGGCCTTTGTGGGTAAAAGAGGGGCAGCAGATGTAGATGACCTCTCTGCAGGAAATCGGAAAGCAGTTGTTTTCTTTGTCTGAGAAGACACATACTGTAGCCGTACTGTATTGTTGTGTTCACAAAAGTGTTTGTGGAGGAAGTTTAACAACCCTAGCTTTAAGGGCTGTGATTTCTAGTAAAACGACTTGTTCTGTCAAGACTGTTTTTGTCTTCATGCAGGAACACTAACCTGTCCCTGCTGGATTCTTCTGGAGCCATGGTGTCCATCGACCCCACCATGCCACACAACACAGAGAGGTATTCGAAAATCTGCATCCCACTGATGTCGTTATTGATAAATTGACTGTTTGACAAAACATTTGTTCAGTCCTGTTTGATTGAAACACACATTCCCTGATTGGCTGTAAATTCCCTTGCTCCTTCCTCTTTAGCTGTTAACATATTGCTACAATGAGCAGCCATGAAATGTGATCTTTGCATTAGAAGCCACCCTGAGTTTACCTGGAGGCTTCTTACAATGTGCTCATTTTTGATTTTCTGCTTTTAAGGGTCTGCTCAATCTTGTTTTTGACACTGCTATCAGAGAACCAGCAACACAAATTATTTTTGTACTTTCGGTTCTTGCACAAAAGTGCACAAGAAAAAGAAAGCTAGAGGGCTGGATGGTGGTGGAGTAGAATCCCCCAGGTGGGTGGCCTGAGGGCTCTCTCTGGAGGATGAACAGGAGGCCAGACTGAAGAGCTTGACCCCCCTGGAGGCTGGCGGCAAAGGCTGGACCCCTCAGCAGGCCGGCATGAAAAATAGCTGGGCCCAGAAGACTCGGCTGGACCAGGTTGCTGGAGTTCTGAACCTGACTTTGGCAACTGAAGTTCAGTATTGGACTCTGGCAACTAGAGTTACAACCCTGGAAGATGGCCATGGAGGCAGGACCACACTGGAGGACTGACACATAGACCGGACCCTATTGGAAGACTGGAAATGTTAATGAAGATGGAACCCCTCTCAAGCAAGACACAGGGACTTGAGGCCAAGAATGGCAGCCGGTGGAACAGGGAACCAGGAGACTGCAGCACCACAGGTACTGATGACTGCCGCAGCTCGGGAGGAAGTGCATTAGAGGAGTTGTTGCTGCGTGCACAAGGATCTGAATGGTAAGGATCACCTCCTCAAAGCCGTCGCTGGGAACATGTTTGCTCATTACATACTGTCACAGCTGATGAAGCAGCACAAGCAGAAAGGACCTAAATGCAGACTCCGAGGCAGACCGATGCAATGAAAACCAAACAAACAAGGAAAGAGACTGAACAAATGTGAATGTAAATTATTTATATTCTATTGTCATATATTTAATGCCTCTACCAAAATCCCCTGTATTAAACAATGGAAATAGTATAAATATGCATACTCTCATATGATTTTGAGAGCAATCTCAAACTTTTTCATTTCAAGTGACTTCTTAAAAAGATGTACGATATATCACAGACCACAGATGTATAAGAGGTTGTGCCCTGTGAGGCCACAATGATTTGAAACGGGGCTATTTAAATGGACTGGCAGGGCCAGAAGAGGAGCCACTGCAGTCGGGCGCAAAGCTTTCAACCTCCTACCGGAGCTTCAATGGATGGAAGCCCATGTGGGTCTGCCTGCAGCGGGCTGGTCTCTGCTGGAGACCCCACTGGAGTCTGAGCTGAAGGAGTTTCTGGTGAACCTGCATGACTTCCTCGGATTGTGCGTAGAATCTGACCCAGTTGAACATTTTTCCAGTGGAATTTGGAATTCTGTTTGGTCATTTAGAATGACCTTCAGAGGTGTGTGTGTGTGTGTGTGTGTGTGAGAGAGTGAGAGAGAAATCTGAAACCCTTTATTGGAGTGCTGGTAATCTTCCTTGTAAACAGGGTATCTGCATTTGTGTTGGTGAACATGTGTGTCTGTGTTCCCACTTGAATTAGTAAGTGGGAGAAAGAGGACAGTGTTCAGCTAAGAGGACAGACAGGCTTTTATTTCAGCTTCACGCCACCTCTGCGCTCAAACTAACCTGTGTTTCCGGTTGTGTTTAAGGTCACCGTATCGAATGGTGCCTATGACTGGAGGAGGACAGCTTGCTGGTGAGTTCCAGGGAACGAACGAACACACACACACACACACACACACACACACACACACACACACACACACACACACACACACACACACACACCTCCTGATCTCATGTGTGGAAGGTAAATGTAGAGCAGGGGTATTCAACTAAAATTCTGCGAAGTCCAGTTCGAGAGAAGCAAAGGTCCGGAACATCACAATAATGTCAAATTTGTGCTCTATGATTTTGTGCCATATGTATTGAAGTAGCCAACAGTTGTGTTATATGTTAATATGTATTATTACAGATTTCCAATTTAACTGGAATAATTATAAATAATACATACATTATCTTCTCTTATTTCAATTAAAATAAAGGCTGGATTTAAAACGGAAAGCTTTTGAAAAATGTGACTATACATTTTAGAAAAAAACATTTAATAATTGTCATGCAGCTTCAAATTCAGTTTATTCGGGCGTCAAGTGATTTCAATCAAAAGAGCCAAGATATTATAAAAGAGAAATGTGTGTTCAGGGACTTTACCTGATTATTAAACCACAGGTATTGACAAAAGAAGAAGAAAAACCATAATGATCATAGTTTGTCAGCTTCTCGACGAGTGACGTTCGCTTGCCGCTGTTCGTCACTGACTCTCCGTCACTGCCCCCCCCCCCTGCATCAGGAACCATGATGATAAAACCGTTGGTGTGCTGAAAGAATATTCACAATTCTTATCAAATCACTCAATTTGTGAGATTTTCAGGTGGTACATTTGTAGAATTTGTGTTGTGAACAGGTCCAACTGCACTGACTGGCATTTAGACATGTTAGACTGACTGAATACAGACATCAGACAGGTTGCTGTGACAGCAGAGCGGTGGGATGAAAAGAAAAAGTATTGCATGACAATACTTTAATACAAAGTTCAACTTAACACTGAAACTGGCACTAAACTGACTCGTTTCAACTGCTGAACCTTGATTTATTTGTAAAATTGACACTTTTGTAAACTGCCTACAAACTGAAAAATGTAATAAACAAGATAGCCAGTTTCTCCCAGATATTGGTTTGAACAGTGTATGTAAACGTATTCAGTGCCTCTGGTTCTGCAGGAGCATAAACATCTCTGCTCACATGCAAAGGTTGTGACAGGCATTGGGAAAGAGATAAAAGATTGGGAAAGCATCCCAAAATGGTCTTGATAAAACAAGTGCATTATTCAGGGTATCGATCATATTCAGCATATATGTTTTTATTTATTTATTCTGGGTTTAAATGTATAATCAACTCAAGTTACCAAAAATGCTAAATTCAAAATTAAGAGCATATCTATGATTGAGGGATTTCCTCAACATGGTGACGGCTGGGCCGTCGGCTAGGAGCTAACGGTGCTACCAGCTAATGGTGCTACCAGCACAGACAGTGCCAACAACAACAACAGTGCTGACAGAGCTAACAGTGTTTATCTTAGGGGGAACGAGAGGATGGTGTGATGACAGAGGATCGGATGTTCGATCCCCGGCTCCGCTAGTCCATGTTGATGTATCCTTGGGCAAGATACTTCACCCCAAATTGCTCCCGTAGCAGCGGTGTATGAATGTTAGTTAGTCCTGATGGACAGGTGGTACCTTCATGGTAGCTCCTCCCATCAGTGTATGAATGGGTGAATGATGACAAGTAGTGTGAAAGAGCTTTGAGTGAAGACTAGAAACTATACACGCTGTACAAGTACAGTCCATTCACCGTGTCATCAGGCGTCATCAGTGGTAAATGTTCTGTTGGGTTGAACAGTTGTTGTCTGTATGGTCACTGAAAGCCTGGATCTGATGTTTATTCAGCTTCATTCCAAACCCACATCCTATTTTTAACAAGTAATACTGGTATTACCAGTAATAATAATATAGACATTTCAAACAAGCTTGTTAACTAAAATAATTCATCATGTTATATGTGTTGTCTAATAGTGACAATCCAGTCCTCTTAGTCACTCCTGGGAAGTGGCTTAATTAATCACAGAGAGGAATTTTTTAACAACAGTCTGCACGGTGACCGTGCAGACTGTTGACCCTCTCATGGCGCATGGAATGTGAGTGACACAATGTACAAACTACTACTGACCGACAATGTCTTTTTTACAATTTCTTGTCACTGTTAGTTTATTGGCCCACAGTGTTGAACTTTGTCCACAACAGTGGAGCTTTTAGCCAATGGCTGGGCTTTGTTTGTCAGTGTGTGGGAAGAGGAACCGAAGTGGCTTGTTAACACATCAACCTGTCAGCCGGTTCCACTGCAGACGCTCTGTGGATCCCCCAGGGTGAGACCAGAGGGAAAGGGGCACATTTTGTTTCTCTTTTCTCTTCTCACTCTTCTAACTCTGCCATCTGTTGCTTCGGCCATGTGATGCTCTCCAGTGGACTTACATAACCTCTGCATGTGTGTGTCTGTGTGAGCCAGTGTGTTTCACAGGACAGTTCATGCACAGGACCACGAGTTTCTATTGTATTGTGATTTGTGTGTGTGTGTGTGTGTGTGTGTGTGTGTGTGTGTGTGTGTGGAACTCACCAGCAAGCTGTCCTCCAGTCATAGGTGTGTGTGTGAGAGGACTTAGAACATGATGCAGCTGGGGGTCATCATGTTTAAGGTCTTGGATCCCCTATGGGTGTTGGGTCTGTTGGCGGTGTACGAGTGTGTGTGTATGTATGTAACACAGCTCCACGCTTGCTCTCTCCTCAGATAAAGAGGAACTCTTTCAGAATGTACTGACGCAAGTAGCAGAGCAGTTTTCAAGGTAAGCAGCTGGCTGAACACGCTCACACGGCAGCAGCTCTTCAGTTTACTCATTAATCTGCTGTAATTATTGTGGAGATATTACTTGAGCGTAATTCATATTTGTATATGAATTACTGTTAGTCATTTATTTAGTTTCTATTGCTCTCTTTTGTGTTTCTTCCTCTTTTAACAGGTCGCTAATTCTTTAGTATACTGTCCATTTGTGGTTTGATGTATACCTTGCAACTGCTTTTTAAAAGTATTTCACAATCCCAAGAGGCAGGAGGACTGCCTCAATATATATCATCTTGCAAGCTTTTCACCCAGCAGCTGCAACATGTGAATAAGATGGTTTGCTCTCTTCACTAATCTTCAACAGGATTCACTGCTCCTTCTCTTCTTCAGCTCTCGTGTCACGTTTTCTATGTGATGCATACGTACACAGGACAGGACACAAAGGGAACAATGCAGCTGGACATGAGACCATTGTTGCTAATTGTGTGTCATATACTGTACATAACTTCAGCCACAGATGCGTCTGCAGTGTATGATAGGAAGTTATGTAATATAGTCCGATGGAAGGATTTCTCAGTAGTTGTAGCTACTGTGATGACACTAATGGTAAATATGTTTTGTAGGGCTGAAATAATCATTTCCACTTTTGACTAATCAACTGATTCGCTGTGATTCTAATTTCTTATTTTTTATCAATAAAAATAATAATTCAGTTTGAGATCCTGGAACCTACAAATGTTTTTAATTTGTATTTCATGACCTAAAACATTTAATCATGAAACGCCAACAGCAAGCTGTAAATATCCGTCTGCAGCAAATCAATGTGAATATTCAGGGGTATTGTTGCGTCATAGACAGATTCAGATCCCTACTCATAACTCATTTCTCCTTCTCTGTCTCTCTCATCTTCCGCAGGGCGTTCAAGATCAACGAACTGAAGACAGAGGTCACCAACCGTCTAGCCATGTTGGAGAAGAGAGTAGAACGTAAGTCTGTTCCCACCAGTGGCGGTGCGTCAATAGAGGGCGCTAGGGCGCCGCCCCTCCTAAAATTTTGCGATGAAAAAAAAAAAAGAAGAAAAAATATATATAATATATACTGTCAAAAAACATTATATATCAAATAATTTAAATAAGAAATATACCGTGTTGACGCGCTACATGTGTGTGGGAGACCGTAAGCCCCTGTCAACAACCACTTAAGTTAAATATAATATATCGCCATTCATCATTACTGAGAAAAGCCCCTCCCCTCTCGGGGCGCCGGCCCAATGTGTGTCTATGGCAAGCTAACAAACATTTCACCCTCGTGACGGCAAGGACAGCTTCTCATTGGCGGATGAAACGTGAATCTTCGGGCGCACGAATCTGCGCCCTAGCCAATGACATCGTTTCTTATTGCAACGTGGTTGGACTATTCGTCCAATCAGAGACCTTTATCATTCCCTCACATCCATATAGCTCCCACGTAGCTACGCGAGCAACACAGCTAGCAGAGACTTTGATTATGTTAGTATGGCGACTGAAAACTCTGTGGTATCTCTACGCGAAACACCTTTCAATCCACGATCAGATGTTGACAAGAAGAGGCTGAAAGAGTTGGGAGCCGAACGTCCGGATTTAAATATTCAGCAGCAAAGCAGTGAAGCTACATGCACCAAGCTACATGCTAACCGGAGCTGCTAGCTGGAGGCTCCGTGTGCAGTGGCTCTGAGCAGCCGAGGAAGCGCCGGGCTGTGAAGGAAGATGAGCTTGAAGGATTGCTGCAGAGGTGAGTGTCAAAATCAGCAGATGCCTGTTAGAGTTTAATGTTTTATCTTTCCCACAGCAGAACACATGTTGGACATTGTTAGATTTGGGTGGATATCATATCAGGCTCTAACTTTATCTAAAATACCAATTCAACCCCCAACGTGTGTGTGTGTGTGTGTGTGTGTGTGTGTCATAGCTACAGCCATCAAGGTGGCTCCTGGCCTTTTGTCTATGTTGCTGATTCATCAAGACACACAAAACATAGTTTTTAGTCTGTAGTATGAAGCCTGTTTGTAGTAGATATTTCCCCACAACTTATCTTACTGTCTCTGTCTCTCTCTATATATTTATCTGTAGGTTTGTGACACCATACTTGGACACACCAGGGAACGCTTTGCCTTCAAAGACCACCTCACCAGTGCCACCTTACTGCAGGGCCCCCAGTTTGAATGCTACGTCAATGTATTCCCTGAAGTTGCTCTGGCCACCACATTGAATGTTTCTTAAACCATTCTGCTCTGAACCTCTCATGCCCAAAGTTACAGTTTGTTGATAGTTGTTATTGGACACTGTTGAGCACTGTGTTTTCTTGAAATAAAGCTTTGTTTTTTAGAATATTCTACTCCAAACATCTTTTCTTCTCATTGTGGAGTGCTATTTAAACCGCGCCGCCCAACTGCGCCCCCCCCAAAAAAAATGTCACCAGCCGCCACTGGTTCCCACCACCTCACTGTCAAATATTCATATTCAGATATCATATGTATATGGTCACAAACATCAGAAACATTTGCCGTAGAAAATGAATACAGTTTAATTACAGTCAGAGTTTTTTTATATAAAAAAACTAAAGAGTTCTAATCTCAGCGTAGCCTTTTCCAAAGGGGTGTTTGGAGATTAATGTATGGGTTTGATCACTTTCACATGAAATATACATTTCCTAATGTTCAGTTAAGTCAATCAAAAGTCCGCTGAGCAGGATCACTGAATCACCTTGGACATTATTATATCAGTCAGTTACAAATAAACTAACGAACACCTGTTTTTTAAAAAGGGATACTTAAATAATAATTCATAATTTATCTTCCATATTGCCCCAAAATAAATATGTTTCATGTTTATCCAAATGAGGTAAGGGGGTACAAAGTATAATATCACATTTCTTTGAAAGATGTGTCAATCACAAATCAAAATAATTCCTATTAAATTGTTGGGTAAAAATATTTGCATTCACACTACAGTTGCACCATAACACGTGCACGCGGGTTAACATCATTTAAGAAAGTAAATCTTCCTGTAAAAATAGTTTCTGTAGATATCAACATTAATGATGCGGCCAATTCAAATAATATATAATTCCTTTGAGTCTGAATGCTGTTTGTTTATGTTGTATACTGGTCATAATGGTCATGGGATTCCTGGTTATGAGGGGGCTTGGGAAGAATAGGTAGGTTCTACTGTTTTTATTTTCTCATATCACACAGAAAATCAAACGCATATTCCTACCTGTATCTGAGTGTGTAAAGTGCAGAGAGAGACAGAGGACATGGGCACAGGCAGAGGGGTGTGACACCAAACTGGTCTTGTGGTACGCCTCCTAACAGAAGGGCAGTTCTATGTTGGGACTCACTGACGGCACTCGTGTTCTGGATGCAGGTAAATGCATGAGCATCTAGGTAAGATGCAGATAACCAAGTCATTCACTACATCTAATTGGAGACTTGCTTAGCTTAGTCTTTCCCTCAGTAACTCAGTGGCACTAACAGTAAAACGTCACACCCACAACGTATGCTAGACACTGACCGTCAGTCGTGCCAACTTCTGTCTGTTAGGAAGCCGTGCTTCCCAGAAGAGGTTCATAGATCGCTTTTGTCTTAACAACAGCAGCATGTTGTCATGTGTTAACTTCTCTTCATAGAGATCATTTTAGCTAGTTTTGAATTGGCTCTTTAGAACGACAGATAAAATGGTAGTACTAATGTACAGTAGTGCTTCGAGTGATTAGTGTGCATTGGTAGAGATATAACTGCATGCCTTCAGTGCATGTTGTCTGAACTTGTGCTCCTTCACAGTTTATGAGGCTGTGATTAGATAAGTTACTGGTCTGCTAACCCACCTCCAGAGGCTGTTGACCTCATGCTGAAACGTGCCATCTTCACACTTAATCAACTTCCACCTGGGGCCATGCCCTTTCCTCCTCAGCTGACCATTATCAGATTCCAGGTTTTTGGCATTTCATTAACTGCTCACTATGCTGCAGCAGTTTGCCTGGTATTTACCTGCATGGCTGGTGGCATCTGGGCACTCAATATAGATGTGTCAGTTATCTCAAGATAAAAAGCCAGCTATAAAATCTGATCAATAAAGGTTGTGATAGCCAGGCTCGCTGCACTGTGCTGCCATCATGTTTTATATAATATAGATCTCAGTGTTCTCAACAGGTCAGCTGCTATAGTAATTAACCACAAGAACATTTAATCAGTGATAGTTTAGCAATCATTACATCCTTCCTAGTAAGGCTGCGATTAAAGGTCAAGTTGAATATGTGAGTTGTACATCGAGTCAGAGTTTTTCACAAGAAACAAAAATAGGGCGGAGATCAGCAGTGAGACTCTCAGATTTGTGTAATTGTTCCATGCTAGAAACAATTACAATGCGTAATTACAATTACAAATACACTAGACATGGAAAATGTAATGCCACCATTATCCTGACCAAAATAATTGCAACTCGTGATATTATCCCAGTGTTTCCCCCACCGTTAGAATAGGGGGGCGGGGCGCCCCCCTGAAAAAACCCTCCGCCCCCCTGTAATTTTCTCGACAGCGCCAGATCACAAGTCGTCATTTAAGTTTCTCTTTCCTATAGAACCGGTCTACACCTTGTTCTGTTATTAAACAAACTAAACGGCCGTATTTTATTGATCTTATCCACACACAGCTTGTCATTTCGGTCTCTACATGGTGGCGTTAACACTTCTCCTCTGCTCTGCGTCGCGCACAGCGGAGTTCCGCCCTGATGCGTACAGACACGTGCGCGCGCACAGACAGGTGAGCGCTGAGCACACAGCAGCGGACAGAGAGCGTCAAAAAATATGTCGCGTGAAAAGCAGACCTATATCTGCGTTTTAAACGCTCCCAGGGTGAAGATGGCAACAGCAGCTCTCATGTGAGGAGCAGCTCTCTGAACCCGGAGCAGCTCTCTGAACCCTCTGAAGTGCTCGTGTCTTCTACCAACAATGAGCTGCTGCCTTCACATATTACAAAAGTACAAAGTACAGGGATATAAAACTAAGTCATTAATAAATACATGGAGAAAAGCCTGTACTTTCGGGTAAATGTTTACGTTATGCCGTTAACAGGTTACACTTGCGCATGCGCATAGCAACTCGCCGACTTTTGGCTCTTTGCCAGAAGTCTCCGTGACGTCCTTCCTGCTGCTGCGTCTCTCAAAACAGAAAACAGATCTCAGATCGACGTTGAGCATGAATTGTATCAAATCTACAACCCCGTTTATAAAAGATGTGTAGAGGCTCACTGCTCCACTAATACTGATGCAACCTGATGCTCACATATCTGCACTCATTCTGTTTTGTTTGGCAAAAAAATAAATAGCTTATTGTTTTCCACAATGAGCTATTTAGTAGTAACTAAATATTAGTTATTTTTTGCACAGATATAACTTTATTTTCATTGTTCTAAGTGATTGCAATTTAAAAATAAAAAAATGTCTGATGGAGCAATCTGATTTACTTGAAAGTGATTGCAATTTTCTTTATTCTGTTATTTATAAAAGCACAGATGGAGTCACAAAATGAAGTTATTTACAGAAAAAGTTTGAGAACCACTACTTTAAGTGTTTGTGTCGTCGCCGTCGCCCCCGCCGCGCCGTGAGCTGTGTGCTCAGCGCTCACCTGTGGGTGCGCGCGCACGTGTCTGTACGCATCAGGGCGGAACTCCGCTGTGCGCAACGCAGAGCAGAGGAGAAGTGTTAACGCCACCATGTAGAGACCGAAATGACAAGCTGTGTGTGGATAAGATCAATAAAATACGGCCGTTTAGTTTGTTTAATAACAGAACAAGGTGTAGACCGGTTCTATAGGAAAGAGAAACTTAAATGACGACTTGTGATCTGGCGCGATCGAGAAAATTACAGGGGGGCGGAGTTTTTTTTTAGGGGGGCGCCCTAATAATAATAATAATAATATTGCCGTAAATTGGAGCAGTCCTTTTCGTACTTTTGCAACACTGTCCACAATGGCTAATGAATAGTTTCAGATTTAAGTCTATCTTAAAGTTACTGTGAGGAACCTTTAACTGGTCGCAACTTAATACTGATGCCTGATAACCCACTATGTAAACCATGAGACCATCAGTCAGGGATTGGCCTTTTCTGTATAGTTATTCCTATTGCTTGTCATCAGTTCGGATTTCACACAAAATAAAAAAGTCATGCAGATCAACCAGAAAGTCCTTCAGCTCAGTCTCCAGCGGGGCGTCCAGCAGAGACCAGCCCACCGTGGACAGACCCAGATCGGCTTCCCTGCTGCCTTTGACCTGCTGCAGTCGGAAGACCAGGCTGGGGTGGAAGGCCTCGGCACCCGGCAGCAGCGTCTTCTCCTCTGGCTAGGATTAGAGCTTCTCCTCTGGTTCCCGCTGGGAGCCAGCACCGACACCACGGTGCTTGAGACCCAGGCCGTATTGCTCGACCTAGTGGAGGGAAGGGAGGCACGGGAGAACCAGAACCAGGACTGGATGAAGCAGACCGTCAGACCCTGCTACATGGAAGTGAGCGGTTTTCTAAAGGGACTCTGGTTCTCGGGAAAACTACCACCTTTGACCACAGGGACCATCGAAATCAACTTAAAATGAAAGTTCCTTGTAGTAACTTTAAAGAAGTAAAAAGGCACACATTTTAATTGGTGTACATGACCAGAGAAAACAGAAAAGGGCTCTGGTATTCCTTTGCTCAAAAGGTAGAAAACCTTCAACAACCAGAATGCACTGGGCTCTTTGCGCCATTATACTTAGTCTTAGTTATGTGCATAAATGTAGAAAATACGAGGCTTCAGCGGTCACTTGGTATCATTGTCCTGGCTGTCGTGTAGGTGTATTGCCAGTGTTTTGTCTCTGCATGAGCGGCTCAGCATGCAAAAACTGTGTGGGAACACACAGATAATTTTGTACTAAGAGGATACCCACTTGAACCCTGTAAATGGATATTTCAGATTTTTTTGAAATGGGGTTGTATGAGGTACTCATCCATAGTCAGTGTAGTACCTACACCTTAAGTTCATGGACGCTTCCAGACAGGAGCACCAGCACGGTGCAAAACAATGTACTGCTGTATTTGATTTGGTGATTCTAGACTAAACCTTTAAAACACCAACGTCTAACAATAACACACACTAACTAACCGATTGAGCTCCCATGTTCTGCGAGGTAAAAGGATTGTTTATGTCAAAGGAGTCTCGTGGATTTAAAGAGAGCATAGATAACGACTTCAGTTCCCCATCAGAAAGCAAGGCGAAGAGATGAAAACATTCTAAATATAGTGTTTGCTCTCATGCTGGTACTCCTGTCTGTTTATACAAACTCCATCTACTGTAGTAATACACTCGCAATGGATAAGAGCCTCATACAAACCCACTCCAAAAGATACTATCCCTGTAGGATTTTGCTCAAATCAGTTCATTCTTAGCAAATCTAAACTACATTTTTAAAGTGAGTCTTAAAAGATGTCAAACACTGACAGTTAAATAGACTAATAGAGGCTGGCAGAGGAATACAGTGTCTAGTCAGATAGCCATCGTGTAATGTAATTCACAATGAACACTCACATTAATATCACATCAGTATGTTGGGGATTGTGATGTGATGTGACTTCTGTAACACTATATGCGTTTTCTGTGTGTTATGGTGCGAAAGAAGCACATGGTGTGTAGGCTGTGTGTGATGCATCATGCAGACTTAGTTTAGTATGAATTTAACACAAGATCACACTTACAGTAGCTGGCAGCCTTTTGGCTGACATCTCCTGTCTTACTCTTAACTGCATGTGTTTTGCCAAGTGATGCAGCTGCAATTTCATAATAGCCCCCCACCTGCTGACACCTTCAGTCACCAAGACAACATAAGAGTTTACTTTGGTCACCATGGTGATTTTCCCAACTTTACTCTTCTTCGAAAGCAAGAGGTGCACGTCTTCGCACAGAATTGGGTTGTGAACCTTAAACTAAAATGCTGTTTGATTTGTACGTTGAAACTGAATTTGTATTAAATAGTTAACAGAAAACCAGAATGAGTGAATTGTTTCCAAAAACATTTCCCGATTTAAAAGCAAACTAAAACAGATCATAATTAGGTTTCTCATATAAAACAACCAATTAAATGAAACAACCAATTAAACAAAACAAATATATTAGAAGATATGTTTTCAGAAAAGTAAATCCACAACAAATTCTACTTCCTGGGGTTGTGTTCAATTCACCACTTTTTTCCACTTAAATGATCTTCAATCTTGCAAATTATTTCTTTCAGCAGCCACTCTCCCAACTGATTATAGTTTCAGATCTGACGCACAGCCACTTCACACAAGCTTGACAATTGCCAGGATACCTGGTTGCTATGGCAACAGTGTGGCGCCCACGCTCCATCTTCTCATGAATTTAGTCGCCATGGTCACCTATTGTAATGGCAGCTGGAGTGTTGTCAGAGGTGACCTTTTCTGATTCAGCAGAAAGAGATATGTGAGAGAAGCTGCAGATACAATCAGATGACAGACTTTTTATTTAGATATATGCATTGATTGAACTTTTGGGGGGACATTAGTAGTTGTAATTATGTATTATGTTTCCCTCTCTAATATCTATTATATTGTTGTGGAAACATCTCTGTAGAAGCCATTATATGATTTGTGTTTTACCTGTCTGTTTGATCTGTTTGATTCGTTATGTTTTGATGACGCAATGATGTCAGGGGGCGTCAACGTTATATATAGAAGTCACCTGAGTGCAGGCAGGTGTGTTTTGTTTAGAGAGCGGAAGGGGAACCTATTTTTAACCGCATAAAGATCGCCTTAAGAACGCATAAAGATCGCCTTAAGAACGCATAAAGAACGCATAAAGAAAGCATACAGAACGCATAAAGAACGCATTAAGACCGTATTTAGATACAAAGCAGGTTTTTCTGTTCAAGAGGAGTTTTCATTTATTTTTCTGTTATACAATAAAAGGATATGAAGTGACACTACGAAAATGCGCGTTATTTTACCGACCGCTCCTACAATAAGTTAAAAATAGCCCATCTGAACGCCAGTCCAGGTGGAAAAGAGTGAAGGAGCCCGGAGTCGCTGTCGTTTGGATTGATCTGGACTGCAGCCAGAATCAGAATCACCGGTACCGTGAGTAACTGTTTCTGAAGCTGGTTACGACCAAACATGAACACAAAGGAAACTAAAGAAGTGTTTGGTGAGCCGACAAATTAATCCATAAACTGCCTATAAATTACGAAATCAATGAACCTATAGGCGGCAGGACACCGCGGATCAATATCGCCGCACGGAAACTGAAACAAAGCACGGCCGTGCGCATGAAAGAATATAAATAAATAAAGAAGTAACCGAAATACTAACGAATATTCCAACAAAACCTGTCGGATTTATTTGGAAAAAATACGTACAAACGAATATTAAAGGCTGAGAACGAAAACTGAAATAATGGCGGAAGGAAGTGAATCGGGAGTCATTGAAGCCAGTATGACTGAGTTGAACGCAGCGCAACAGAGGAAAACGTTTAAATCACTCAGCGCAACACGTAGAGGGAAACTCTCACACTGTACACGGAAAATGAATGAAATAAAGACAATGATGAGAGAGGGTGCTGATGTTGACAATGTGAATAAAGCTGCAAATGACTTTCTAAGACTGCTGGATGAATTTAAAGGGTCTCATGATTCGGTTCAGTTGCTGCTGCCTGAGGATGTGAGAATGAATGAAAACCTGGACTGGTTAGAGCCCAAAATGGCTGATTATGATATGTTTATGTCTGAGGTGGATCAATGGATAAAATCTCAGCCTGACCCACAGACTCTTGTGGAGGCTGGGGACAGTGTCTCACAGACTGGCTCAAGGAGTTCTAAAGGTTCTAAAGGTTCCAAAGGTTCAAAATCCTCATCCGTGGTTTCAGCACGCATGAAACTAGCTGCAGACAAAGCTGCTCTGCAGGCCAGAGCTGAAGTTCTTAAAACGAAACATGAACTGGAAACGGAAAAGCATCAACTGAGTTTAAAAATGGAATCCCTGGACTTGGAAGCAAATATTGCTGAGGCGGATGCAAGGCTAAGGTTCTAGATGCATTTGAAAGTGAAGTATCAGAATCTGGAAAAGAAAGGGAAGAACAAATAAATGCATCTGACAAAACGGAAGGAAGCCTAGCACAACTGGAGTTTGCACGGATAGGAACCATACCTAAGACACCCTTACAGAGCCTGATGTACACTCGACACCGACCACCAACTGGAACCACAGAAGAGCCTGAACAACCACCAAGGGCTCCAACAAACCCTCACACACGCAGAGCTGTGGTTTCTGATGGACCACGCAGACGAGGTGAATCCACTCCCAGAAGTGAAATAGCTCAGAGCATCGATCTCACAAACATTATACAAAGACAGACGGATTTAACGGACCTGCTAGTGATACAGCAGAAAGAATCTAAACTCCCAAGAAGGGAAGTGCTGGTGTTTGACGGCAATCCTCTCACTTTCAGGCCATTTATGAAGGCTTTTAAGCACAACATCGAGGACAAAACCAAAAGCAACGAAGATCGACTGTACTTCCTGGAACAGTATACTGTTGGACAGCCAAAAGAACTAGTTCAAAGCTGCTTTCACATGACTGCCACAACTGGTTACGAGGAAGCAAAGCGCCTACTTAAATATCACTTTGGCGATGATTTCAAGGTCATATCTGCGTACGTCGAAAAGGCCTTGAACTGGAACCAAATACGTACAGATGATGGAAAGGCACTTCATAGCTACGCCCTCTATCTGAGAGGCTGTGGTAATGCAGTTGAGGGCTCTGCCTACATGTCAGAGCTGGACTCACCCTCTAACATGAAAAGACTTGTTTTCAAACTCCCATTTAAACTTCGAGAGAAATGGCGATCTGCTGTATGTGATATCACTGAAAGAACACAGCAGAGACCTAAATTCCATGACCTTGTTCTGTTTATGGAAAGGCAGGTCAGAATCATTCAAGATCCCGTCTTCGGGGATATACAGGACGCTGCCGGAAGCACAAGTGAAAGAACATCTAAAAGAGACTCGCAGTATACGAGGCCTAGCAGCAAGAAAAGCTTTGCTACGACTGTTGTGCCCAAGACAGAAAGCTACAAGAACACCGATGCACGGGACAGGGCAGACAGGCCAGAGGGCATCCGTACAGCCATGGACGCTTTCGTCAAGCCTTGTGCTTTTTGTAAAGGAGATCATGTGATGGAAACATGTGAAAGAATAACAAAGATTCCCCACGAGGAGAAAGTCGAGCTGCTAAAGAAACATGGACTCTGCTTTGCCTGCTTGGTCAAAGGTCACATGAGCAAAGATTGCAAGAAACGTCTCACGTGTCGTTCCTGTGAGAAGAAACACCCCACTGTCTTGCATATAGAGAACTTTACTCCAGGAAATACCAAGCCAGCATCTAAGCAGGATTCAGACACCAGGAGCAATTACATTGCTAAAGTTTCATCGGCGGCACAAATTGCTATGGTCTCATCAGCAGCACAAACAGGGGACAGAACCACAGACTACAAGTTAGCAGTAGTACCTGTAAAGATAAAGGCACAGAAAGGCAGCTGTTTGATAGAAACCTATGCGTTTCTAGACCCTGGAAGCACTGCTACTGCTACCTTTGTCACGGAGAAACTGATGGAACAGTTGTCTGTCAGAGGAAAGAAAATAGAGATCTTACTCCGAACGATGGGTCATGAAAAGCCTGTGAGAACCCATGCAATAAGAGGACTGGAAGTATGTAGCCTGGATGGTAACCGCTTCATAGGGCTTCCTGAAGTCTTCACACAAAATGCCATTCCTGTCAGTCAAGAGAACATTCCGACAGAAATGGACATAAAAGGATGGTCTTATCTAAAGGAGGTCCACTTAAGGCCCATCAAGGCAGAAGTAGGCATATTGATCGGCGCAAATGTCCCAAAGGCCATGGAGCCACTGAAAGTGATCAATAGCCAAGGAGAGGGGCCCTACGCAGTCCTAACAAGCTTAGGTTGGACTATAAATGGACCGCTCTGCAGTACTGCACCTATGGATGAGCATGGTCGACCACAGATAACGTCCAACAGAATATCAGTGGTCAAGCTGGAAGAGCTCCTTATACGCCAATACAACCAGGACTTTTCAGTGCAGCTTGCCAGTGCAGTCCTCGCTGCAAGGATAGACAGGATGCTGAGAAGAGAGCTTGAGTCAACGCTCGAAGACTCAGTTTTTTGGACCGACAGCACCGCCGTCTTAAAATACATCCAAAATGACGCCAGAAGGTTTCAACCCTACGTGGCTAACAGAGTGACCACTATTCGGGATCTGACGCACAAATCCCAATGGCGCCACATAAAAACTGGACTCAACCCCGCAGACAGCGCATCAAGAGGCATGAAAGCTGAGAAGTTCCTTCAAGAGGAACACTGGCTGAGAGGTCCAGATTTCCTGATGCAACCGGAAACAGACTGGCCAGTGATCCAGGTACCACCCACACTGTCCGACGGTGACCCGGAGGTCAAGAAGGTGGCTCTGACTTTCACTACAAGTGCACGGCAGAATCAAAGTCCACTGACTCGTTTTATTGAGCACTTCTCATCATGGGACAAATTGATTCGATCGTCAGCCTGGCTCTTAAAAATCAAAGAGACTCTGAGAAAATTGAACTTAAAGAAAATGAGTGACTCCGACCCAACTGGGTCACAGCTATCTGTGGAGGATTTAGGCAAGGCCGAGCAATCACTCGTGTCCTATGTCCAACAACAAACCTTCCAAGATGAGGTGACCTCTTTACAAAAGGGCTTACCCATAAAAAGAAACAGTAGGACCTATAGACTAGATCCCATCCTCCAACATGGAATCCTGAGAGTTGGAGGCAGACTAAGTAAGCTGGCAATGCCCGAAGAAACCAAACATCCTGCCATTTTGCCCAAGGACAACCACCTGTCAAAGATACTCTTACACCACACCCACGCCTCGATGGGTCACTGTGGAAGAAATCAAATGATCGCAAAACTCAGAACAAAATACTGGATCCTTAAAGCAAATTCGGCTGCGAGAAGGATCACACAGGATTGTGTACTCTGCAGGAGATGGCATGGCACAGCAATGACACAAAAAATGTCCGACCTACCTCTACACAGGATAACACCTGACTTGCCACCCTTTACCCATACTGGACTGGACTACTTTGGTCCCATAGAAGTCAAGCGTGGCCGCAGCAAAGTGAAAAGGTATGGAGCCTTGTTTACGTGCCTCGCATGCAGAGCTGTACACTTGGAGATGGCCTACTCAATGGATACAAGCTCCTGCATTTCTGCACTCCGCCGATTTATCTGCAGACGAGGCCAAGTGAAGGAGATTGTTTCTGATAACGGTACAAACTTCGTTGGGACAGAACGGGAGCTTCGAGAAGCACTTACCCACCTTGACCTCAGCAAGATACAGCATTCGATGCACGCTGAAGGTATCAAATGGACATTCAATCCACCCTATGGTCCTCATCATGGAGGTGTATGGGAGCGGCTCATCCGGATAATCAAAAAGATCCTCTACTCCATCACAAGGGAACAGACCCTGGATGACGAGAGTCTCCAAACAGCTCTATGCGAAGTAGAGGCAATGATGAATGACCGGCCCATCACAGTCTTATCTCAGGATGTAAAAGATCCAGAACCTCTGACACCTAACCACCTACTTCAAATGAAGCGAATGCCGACCCTTCCACCAGGACTCTTCGACAAAGGTGATACCTATTCCAGAAGAAGATGGAAACAGACCCAGTATATAGCTGATCTCTTCTGGAAACGCTGGACACGAGAGTACCTTCCATTGCTACAGGAGAGACAGAAATGGAATAAGATCAAAAAGAATCTAAAGCATGGAGACATAGTGCTGATCATCGACGAAAGCTCACCACGCAACTCCTGGCCCATGGGCAGAATCACCGAAATCTTCCCGGACAAAAGAGGACATGTACGTTGGGTCAAGATCAGAACACAAAATGGCACCTTGGAAAGGCCCATCACCAAGCTGTGCCTTCTACAAGACATGACCTGATGAGACGGGTCCCTTTGCCTTTACTTACTGGACCCCTGAAAGGACTTTACTTGAACCTTTTCTTTCTTCTTTCTTCTCTTTCCGTCAAGAACTTTTTGTTGAACTTTTTGCTGAAATTCTTTGAACCTTTTCCCAAATGGATTATCGGAACTAAATGGATGACGTTTTTGGATTTTTGAAATTCTATGGACACGTGACAATCATGAATATTGTCACAAAGGACTGAAGGACTTGTCACAAGGACTTAAGAATTGGCTTCTTATGTATATATGTGTGAATTGCCCTATACCGGTCAATTAGGGGCCGGAGTGTAGAAGCCATTATATGATTTGTGTTTTACCTGTCTGTTTGATCTGTTTGATTCGTTATGTTTTGATGACGCAATGATGTCAGGGGGCGTCAACGTTATATATAGAAGTCACCTGAGTGCAGGCAGGTGTGTTTTGTTTAGAGAGCGGAAGGGGAACCTATTTTTAACCGCATAAAGATCGCCTTAAGAACGCATAAAGATCGCCTTAAGAACGCATAAAGAACGCATAAAGAAAGCATACAGAACGCATAAAGAACGCATTAAGACCGTATTTAGATACAAAGCAGGTTTTTCTGTTCAAGAGGAGTTTTCATTTATTTTTCTGTTATACAATAAAAGGATATGAAGTGACACTACGAAAATGCGCGTTATTTTACCGACCGCTCCTACAATCTCCTTCAAACAACCATATTTTTTCAAGTTGAATTACAATATAACTGTCTGAAGTTAATTGTTCCAAATGTTGCTATGCTGTTAGCACAGTCCTGATTGGCGAAATAACAGAGCTAACAGCTAACATGAACTAGCTCTCCTCTTGCCGATTTCAACAGATTTGTTTTTCACAATGTAGTATAGATCGACGACTAATTACGATCTCCTAATCACATATTTTTTTTTAATATTGGCCCCTAATAGAGATCACATTTATTTGTCACTTTCTGATTGGACATTTACGTATCATCAGACTTAAAAGAGATATATAGCTGAATATCATCAGTGTAACAGTGACATGAGATACCCTTTGCATTTACTAATAATATGACAAATGGCAAACATATACAAAGTAAATAATGTAGGACCCAAGACAGAACCCTGGGGCATACCACAGGAAAAGGCCTCAGTTTCAGACATGGGGGGGGGGAGACTAAGCGACACAGAAAAAACTCCAACTCGAGAGGTGGAAGGAGAAACAATTCAGGGCGCTCCATGAGACAACCGCCCACTGCCTAAGCCCTTCAGTCAGGATACTGTGATCCACAGTAATTCATTTTAAATGTGTTAAATCAGCATTAAGCTTTTTAGCAAAATATTTTCAAAAATTTTTTGTGGTTAAATGTCATTTAAACCAGGGGGATAAATTGATGGAGGGAACACATCTCATTTTACCGGGAGGCACTGCGCTTGTGTCATGATTATTAAAATTGATAACATTAACAGCCCTGTCCAACCTACACCACCAACCATACTATACAACAGATTTTAAATACCAACTTTGGTCATCTGCATTTCAAATGAGGAGAAAAGTCCTTGCGCCGACTTGAAAAGCATGGTGGCAATGAAAGACTGTGTAGGTAAATAACCCAATTTCTTTCTGAATACTTATTTGATCCATCAATGCAAAGGACCTGCTTTTTAATTGTTACCTATACATTGTCTGTGCATAACTTTAAAAAAAAGTCCTACGTAGGGGAGACTATGCAAGGATGAAAGGAAAATGTAGTCTGTATAAAATATAGACATAATCTTTGTGAGGTCAATCATAGGTTTCTGTAGCGCTGCTGTGTCGCTCAAAGTAGTTACCACTTGGAGGAAAAGTCTAGTTCTTGCTTTGTTGCTTGATTCACCAACAAAATGAATGAACGTTGAATGCAAAAAACAAATAAGTGAACAAAATAATTAATCCGTTGTAGGCTAGTGTAAGCCACGGTAAAGACCTGACAATGTTACTCCTAAGTCCCCGAAAGAGATCAATTAAACAAATACAATAATTCTAAGCCTGTCAATTGAGTTCAATGAGCCATAGATGCTCTGACCAACCTTTCGCACCCAAAGCCCCGTGGTGGCCATTATCGGACAAAGAAAAGAGATGAATAAGTCAAGTGACGTTTCCTAAAGGATCTCCGGAACCACAACGTTGATTAACTTCATTTAAATTGCTGAAATACAGTAAAGCCTTGCGTGAAGAGCCTCGACAAGTGCCAGGCGGCGGCCGTAACGTTTTACTAGATCGTTAATAAGTACACTTTACAAGTCGGATTTCAATAAAAGACACCTCTTTGTAACCCTACGGCTTGTAGTAGTCTAATAAAGCATTACAAATCATTTGTTGTGGTATATTAGTAACTGGAAAATCCCAATGCGGCCAGACTCTTTTTTTCCTACGGAAGCCAGCGCAGTCGAAAAACCAGCGCAGTCGAAAAACGGAACAAGGAATTGTTCCGTTTTTCGACTGCGCTGGCTTCCGTGATCGGGGGAGGTTTCTTAGAACGTGTCACACGTATTAAGCAGAAATTAAGAATAATACCCAGCATGCACCAATCCGATCATGTTTAGGCATAAAGGTTATAACTTTTACATTTTTGACTGAAACTCCTTAGTAACACCCCCAATGCTTTTTTTTATTGTGATTCCGATTCTTTAGGTCATTATCTTTACAAAGAGGAGTCTTACAACTGTGTGTGTGTGTGTGTGTGTGTGTGTGTGTGTGTGTGTGTGTGTGTAAATATGTATTCCTGCCTTCACCTGAATGTTAAAAAGACTGTTTGTATGTTCTTCACAAAGAGGGCTTGCAAAGTGTCACCAGAGCCAGAGGTTTATGTTGCTGGTGAGAGGCTACAGGTAGTGTCCGATTTTAAATATTTAGGAATTTCTATTGATTCTAATCTCTCTTTTAAAAAGCAGGTAAAACATGTGACAAAGGTTTTAAAATTTAACCTCATGAATTTTATATATATATATAAGAAACTGTCTACCCATGCAGGCTGCGAAACTGTATTTTAATGCAATGATTATCCCCCATCTCACCTACTGGTTAACCAGCTGGGCACAAGCCATCCACATTCTCCATAAACAAACTCTAAAGACACTGGATAAAAAAACTAAAAGTCACCATCACTGCAATATTCTCATCAAACACCATATCTTGAGTTGGGAGAATCTCATTAAATTCACTGATGTGTGTCTGGTTTTTAAGCCTCCGCTTAGTGATTTTTATTAAACAACACACTCAAAATGGCAGACACACTAGATCTGCTTCAAGAGGTGAGTGTGTCATTTCACATAGGTCAAGCTCTTTTAGCAAATCTGCATTTTCGGTGAATTCAGCAAACTCATGGAATGCTCTTCCATCACACATACGCACAAAAGGAACGTACAAGACTTTCAAACATAACCCTTAAGGAATGGCTTGTTGCCAATCAGGTGTGCAAGCATTCATTTACTGTCTGTCCTGCCTGCTTATTTGGTGTATGTGTGCATTTGTCTTGTTTAGTGTTAATGTATTTTATGTGCCTCCAGTGTTTTATATATGCATCTACTGTGGATATACTTTTCTTTGATGTGCATCGGGGTCGGGTGCTATGCAGACAGGCCCCGGAGACCTGGGCAGGCCGATCGCCGGCAACATAGACTAGCTCTAGGGACGTGGAACGTCACCTCGCTGGCGGGGAAAGAGCCGAAAACTCCAACATAGCGCCGCTCAGCCGGGGGCTTGTGAGTACCCCCCGGCCGCTCAGCCGGGGGGTACTCGCGAGCCCCCGGCTGAGCGGCGCTATGTTGGAGTTTTCCATGGAGAACGAGAGGATCGCCTCCCTGCGCCTACAGGTTGCGGGGAGTAAGGCTCTGACTGTTGTTTGTGCTTATGCACCGAACAGCATTTCAGAGTATCCGGCTGTAACACGACTGTTACGCTCGTGAGTCCCGGCCAGGTACAGAGAGTGCAACACGCTTGGCTTCGTTATTAATGTTCTTTATTTGTGGTCAGTTTGCTGTGCGCTCTCGCTGAGGGCCTTGTCGTCTCAGCTGCTCCGGTGTCCCGGCCGTGTCCACTCCGCTTCCCGCTCTCCCGTTCCACGGCCCCAATATAAGCAGTAGTAGCAGTAGTAGCTACTGCTTATATTGGGGAGAGACACAAACACAGATTGCCCCCCAGCTGAGGCTAATTACCTGATGCTCACACCTGATGCTCACACCTGAGTCTCAATTTGGTGCATGATG
Organism: Myoxocephalus aenaeus; assembly: GCA_038501785.1. Taxonomy (NCBI): domain Eukaryota; kingdom Metazoa; phylum Chordata; class Actinopteri; order Perciformes; family Cottidae; genus Myoxocephalus; species Myoxocephalus aenaeus. The sequence continues at coordinate 3,249,160 of JBAMJR010000038.1, read as the reverse complement.
AGGTTTGTGCGTCCTGGCAGGAGAGAGAACACGTCAGAAAACTTCTGTTGCAACTGGGTAATGTCTGTTCTCTGGCTCCCGACGAGATGGTCTTCACAAAGGAGCGAGGCCGGATTGGTAGATTTTGGGACCTCAGGCCCCAGCTCCTCTCTCTCAGAAACCACGGACACCAGAGAAACAGACTCCACCTCTCTCCATGCTTTCAGGAGGTTGAGGTGGTAGATCTGTGTAGCTCCGCCCCTGTCAGAACGCACCACCTCATAGTCGACGTCCCCAACTCGCCGTGTGACCACAAAGGGCCCTTGCCACCTGGCGAGGAGTTTAGAGCTGGAAGTAGGAAGCAATACCAAGTGCCTTTTCTCCCGGTGTGAATTGTCTCAGCCTGGCTCCTCTGTCGTACAGCCGTTTTTGACACTCCTGGGCCTGGAGCAAATTCTCACGTGACATCCGACCCAGTGTGTGGAGTTTTGCTCGCAGGTCCAGGACGTACTGGATCTCACTTTTACTGGTGCTCGGACCTTCCTCTGTTTTCCTTAATCAGGTCGAGCACCCCCCGTGGTGTCCTGCCAAACAACAGTTCAAAGGGAGAAAATCCCGTGGAGGCCTGGGGAACCTCCCGCACTGCAAACAGAGAATCAAGCCATTTATCCCAATTACGTTCATCATCATTAATAAATTTACGGATCATGGACTTCAAAGTCTTATTCAGACGCTCCACCAGACCGTCGGTCCAGTGTTCCCTCTAAGCTGCGCGCGTGCGCGGCCGCGCAGGCCAGTCGAAGTGGCCGCGCAATAGATTTTTCAGACCGCGCACATTTTTCAGACCGCGCAAACGATTTTTTTTCAGGGGTTAAAAATCTTTTTTTGCGCCAGTGTTTCTGAGATAGGAGTGAGCCATCTCCGCAATAGAAGATCTTTGACGCGTCGAGTCTTCTTGGCCAATCAGCGTCCCGTTTCTCGACATGCGCGCTCTGTACCTATGCTAGCGCTCTGCCTCCGTAGGCACCCCCCACCCCCGCTGTCCTCCTCCGGGCGCCAGGAGTGAAGCTCGCCTAGAGCGCCACATGAGCTAGGGCCGGCGCTGTTTAGGCTACTCTTGGCGGGCCCTGCTCCAGCAGTTATAGATACCATGGTGAAAAGAAAGGCAGAGCAGGTGCCCCATAGCCAGATAGGCCTATCTCCCTCAATGACATTCAAATGACATGTTTTGTAGCCTAGTTTGTTGCAAACCACTCCAGTTATTAAATTGTTTATATAGGCTACCTTTAGGAAAAATGACACCATGTCAATTTAATAGACCTATAATTATTGTTAAGCACTGCATTAGCATTTTTCTTTCAATGAAGTTCCACTTAAATGTTGTACCTGCTGAGAAATGACTAAACACCTTTGATACTTTTATTTTGTATATATATCATTATCAGTCATAACCAGTGAACCAGTCATAACCTCCCCTTATTGAAGATTGAAGTTCAACAAAGATCCTTTAAGTTCAACTAAACTGACTGGTAAAACACCATCATTAAAATGTTCCCAAAGTCCAGCCATTATAAAGGATATTGAATAAATACCGACCTTGTATACATATTGATGCATTTGCTGTCATCTCTTCGAATCCCCTATGGCTAACGCAGGCTTGTGGTCATTTTCGGCAGGTCGCGAATTGCTCACAGTGCTGAAATGTGCGCTCAGAAAAAGAAAAAAATTGCTCAGTGCTGAAAAAAATTAGAGGGAACATTGCGTCGGTCTGTGGGTGGTAAACACTGGTCCGAATAGATTTAATGCCCAGCAACCCGTAAAGTTCTCTCAGTGTTCTTGACATGAACGAGGTGCCCTGGTCAGTTAGAATCTCTTTCGGGATTCCTACTCGGGAGATGACCTGAAACAGAGCCTGCGCGACACTTTTTGCAGAAATGTTGCGCAATTGCACCGCCTCCGGATATCGTGTTGCGTAATCCACCAGGACTAACACAAAGCGATATCCACGTGCGCTCTGGTGAAATGGCCCGATGAGGTCGATGGCAATTCGCTCGAACGGCACCTCCATTAATGGCAGAGGACGCAAAGGCGCCCTCGGAATGGCCGGTTGATTTACCAATTGACACTCCAGGCAGGACGCGCACCAACGGCGCACATCCGCCCGGATGCCCGGCCAATAAAATCGGGTCATTATCCGGTCTAGTGTCTTTTCATATCCCATGTGACCAGCCATCGGGTTATAATGAGCCGCCTGGAAAATCATTTCCCGGCGGCTTTTCGGCACCAGCAATTGGGTGTTCTCCTGCCCTGTTTGAGTGTCACGACTCACTCTGTACAGCCTGTCCTTAATCAATGAAAAGTGTGGCTATGACTGTGCTGCGTCAGGGCGCAGCAGCTGACCATCAACTCGCATCACTTGGTCAAAGGCCGACCGCAGAGTATCATCGTGAGACTGCTCGAGTGGAAAATCTTCCATGGAGTGAAACTCGGGAGCCGGCGGAGTCTCCACGGGAGGCTCCGCCGGTTCCTTCTCCTCCTCCCCGTCTGCAGTGTCGGACAACCTCGCGTCACCGCTGAGCACAGCGCACATATCGCATCATGACCTTGTCTGCCGTGACCGCACCCCCGCTGCCTGCCCTATTAGTTTATTAAACCCCGGCCAATCGGTTCCCAAGATTAGAGGGTGCGTAAAGCGGGAGCTAACCGCAACCTTTATACTATGCTTTTTTGCCCCCGTGTCTAATTTCAACTGACACTATGGGATACTCGTGAACATCCCCATGCACACACCTAATCCTCACCCACAATGCCTCCACCAATGCCCCAGGTCAAACCAGGCTCTGGTGGATCATAGACTGCGCACAGCCCGAATCCACCATTGCCTGATGTGTACCCCCCTGGATTCTTACCAGAACGCGGTACGTCGCTCCCGGACCGGGGGAGGGTGTTGGAGGGCCGGCAACCCGAATCACTTGGCCCACCTCCATCAAGGGACACTCCCTCCGGAAGTGTCCGGGCTGCCCGCACCTCCAACACTCCTGCCCTGACGTTTGAGGACCCCTCTGTAGGTTGGGAAGGGTGCCGGGGCTGGCCGCGATCGGTGGACTGGAGACCCGGGGTGGGAGTGTTGGCCACGGAGCCGGTGAGGGCGGCGCCAGGGCCTGCGGGGGTAGCCTCCTCCGCAGGATGAGGATTGGCTGGGCCGAAGCCGGCGCTTGGCCACTGTCCCCCGTCCCAGCCAGGTGGTCCTCTGCTAAGGTGATGGCGGTCTCTAGTGCCGCCGGGCGGTGGCAGCGGACCCACGCCGATGTTCGGGCCGGCAGCCCGCCCACAAACTGCTCCAGGACCACCTTAGGAAATGAGCTTCCTCCGTAGGGTGGCTGGGCTCAGCCTTAGAGATAGGGTAAGGAGCTCGGACATCAGGAGGGAGCTTGGAGTCGAGTCGCTGCTCCTTCGTGTCGAAAGGAGTCAGCTGAGGTGGTTCGGGCATCTAATCAGGATGCCTCCCATTTAGAGGTTTTCCAGGCACGTCCAACTGGTAGGAGACCCCGGGGAAGACCGAGGACACGCTGGAGGGATTATATCTCCCGGCTGGCCTTGGAACGCCTCGGGATCCCCCAGGATGAGCTGGAAAGTGTTGCGGGTGAGAGGGAAGCCTGGGTCGGTCTGCTGAACCTGCTGCCACCGCGACCCGACCCCGGATAAGCGGCTGAAAATGGATGGATGGTGAATTAGTTTTGTCTATACATTACTGTCTGTCTATCTTAGTTGCATTGTGTTATTGAAAATGTATTTTCAGGCTGCCATAAAAAAAATCTGGCCAGGGACAGCAGATGAAAATTAGCCTCTCTGGCTAACTCTGGCTCACTTACAGTTTTACTGTTGATTAGTGTGCATTGTCCCTGCAAAATAAAAAAATAAAATATGTATATAAATATATATACAGATAAAAATATGTATTAAAAGTGATTAAAAGCTTGAGGTTTTATGGAACGTTGTGGAAGTGGTGTGCGACTATTTCATATGGTTCTTGATCATACAGCAAGCTGTTGTAACTCAACTGTACTTTGTCAAAACTGTTCCAAAGTTAACATGCTTTATGAGAGTCATGGCGTGAAGAATTCTGCATGCCAATATTAGCTCAGTCAGAGCGCCACCTACTGGGAAACTATGGCAACTTGAACTAGAAAATGAAATTGGCCGACTTCCGGTACGGTTTAGAGCATGGTCCCAAGAGTTATTTTTAAGTTTTTATGTGGTACATAGGCCTATCAAATGTTGTCTATGTTGAACCTACTGCGAGGGCTCCTTTGTTGAATTTAGTTGAATTTTCTCCTTAGAAGTTCATTGGTCCTTTTCTTCGGAACACAATGAGATATAAACAAGCTTTTGATATATTTTGATGAAATTGAACCATTAATGATCCACATAGAATTTTGTACAAATTGAACCCAGCGTTTAGGAAGAGTTGGGAATGAAATGGTTTTTCACAAAATTTAAAATGGCGGAAATTCTAAGTAGGCAGAGCTTAATGCACCCACTTACTTTTTTGTAGAGCAGACACAAACGGACATGTGCCAAATTCCAGGTCAATCGGGGGCAAAAACTGTGGGCTTTCACAACTCACGGGTCAGATAGCGCCCCCTAAAAAATATTTTTAGGGGGCGCTATCTGACTTCCTGTGCGGCTTAGAGAATGGTCCCAAGAGACTTTATTTTCAGTTTACATGTGTTACATATGCCTACCAAGTTTCATACATGTAGGTCAACTGTAGCGCTGGGGCTGCTTAAATGAATATTTGTAGGGGGTGCTATCGAGCCAAAGTGCCATTTTGAAGCATTCAAATCATATCAGCAAATCATACCTAGACCTGACTACGTCAGGCTCGGGCCCTAATTAACACAAGTATTAAAACTAATTTGGGGTTCATACGACTACTTGAAGAATGGGTACAGGGAACCCCAGAGCGCCCGAATTCGGGAGCTCTGGAGTGCATAAGGTTAATGTTTGTAGCTACAAATGGTATTAAGAGGTGATTGTTTGAAAAATGTTAACTTTAATAGGACCAGTGGGGTTTTAATAAAAATGACTCTCTCTATCTACAGTGGAGGGGATGAAGGTGGTGGAGATTGAGAAATGTCGCAAAGACATCAAGAAGCTCCGTGAGGAGATGGCATCCAGAAACAGGTAACAGCAACAACAGAGGCAATTTCCACTTCAATAATCACTGAATCTCCTTGGCCTTTTCATTAGTACAGATAGTGTCTTGCACCTGTCTTATAAACAATGATAGAGACAACTAATCCTAATTAGTGGTATCTAAGACCTAAGAGCTGTCTGGAGATCTGCTTTACTGTCAACCTTACTTTATATATGCAAATATGCAGAGCAGTTGGTATTTCATAAGTATTAGTGCAGTGAAACACAGACTACTAGTTGTTCTGCTGAGACCATGAGTTGATTATATAAATAGTGTTAGGACCAGGAAGCCGAACGTGGACCCAAATGCAGCACACAGGGGTCACGGGTGAAGTGGGAAAAAAATAAAAGGATTTATTTACACAAAAACAAAAAGATAACGTGAACAGGGCAGTGTTGAATCCGGCGGCGGGTGAGCAGGCAGGTAGCAGGTGGGGATTCCGGAACACTAGGGCAAAGAGAAACACGGTTAACAGGAACAGGGAACAAAGCTCACGGGTCAAAAAGGACGGCCTGAGTCCGTAGCTACCACTATGGTGATGTAACAATCTGGCGCTGACTGGCAGGAAGACCCCGGTTCATATAGCGCCGTCTCCTGATTTCAGATTGCTGCCAGCTGCTCCCGCAGCCACCGCCCAGGAGGAGGAGGAAGATATGGCCACGCCTCCTTGCAGACAGACAGGGTAGAAACACACAAGAGACAAGAGGACAGGGAAACAGAGGAAACACAGGGTAGCTGCTGGACTGGCTAGCTGAAAACATGACAAATAGTCACTCTTCAGAAGATTAATCAACCACAATTTTGATATTTAATAATCTTTTCAGTCAACTGTTAGAAAAGGTTATTCAAATTGTTGGTGACCCAAAGTGTTTAATATTAAACAAATACATACATTATGACCCTACCCTAATCATATGAATGACATGTGAATAAACTGTGAAATGTATTAATAACATTTATTTTGAGAAATTATTTGAAGAAATTATTGAAACTCAACTCATTGTGATATGTTATTTTCTTATTCATTTTCAAAATAATTGTTTTTATTAATTTTATTTCAGTATAGACATTTGTATTTATTTTGTAATTAGTTTCCCAATGACACTTATTTCATTTAAAGTTTAATTTCATAATGTGACAGTGATATTGAAAACACTAACCACCCTCTTAATTTTAAAACAATCACATCAATTACCTCCCTCTTTAACTAGCAAGCTCAACAACTGCTACCAAATATGGATGTTTAAAGTTAACTGGATGCAGCGTTGGAGACGGCTTACTGACCATTCCAATGAAAGTTGTTCAGTGGCGATGAAGCAAAGAAAGTTTGACTTCCGAGTATAAAATTACCTAGAACTTCTGGCAATCAATCACATCCATTTTACCCTCACTAGTGAACAAAACACCAAGTTATTTTAATTCCCTCCTCCAGCCGGCTGCACCTTGAAATCCTGTCCATGAAAATCAAAGACAGTATTGGTGACAAGGACCAACCACTGGGTACCCACTGGTAACATGCATACTTTGTGCCGAGCATATGGACACATCTCTCACTTTGGTTATACAAGTACCAAATGGCTTGTAGCGACGTTGGTACCCCGTATTCTCGCAGTAACTGAGTCCCCGGGGGACACTGAGCCTTATCCTAGTTCATAAAACACATGTTAACTGGATTGCCAAACTCGGTTGGAGCGTCCTTTCCAGCACCCTGTAATAAACTTTTCAGGATACTAAGCACCGAGATACCCTGATAATTGGAGTACACTCTCTGGTCCCACTTTTTGAAAAATGGAAACCACAACCCTAGTCTGCCACTCCACAGGCGCTGTTCCTGACCTCCCAGATGTGTCAGCCAAGACAGCCCAACATTGTCGAGAGCCGTCATCTCAGGGCGACTCTCTTCTACCCCTGGTGCTTGCCTTTGTGAAGCTTTTTGACTACCTAAGCGACCTCTTCCAGGGATTTGGATGGGTCTTCCCTCGAGTCTTCAAACTCTGCCTCCTCAGAGGTCAGTTCCTCAAAAGTGCTCTTTCCACTCCTCAACAATATCCCTAGTTCCTCCGCTGCTGACCACACCCTGAGCCAAGCCCTTCTGTCCCTTTCTGATTTCTTTGCCAGAACTTCCATGAGTCCAATCAAAGGTCCCTATCCTGTCACAGTTCAGCTATCACTCTCACCTGCCCACCCTACTGCACTCACTCCCTTCTGTATTACCTCGTCAGCTCTATCACTCTCACCTGCCTACTCTGCTGCACTCACCTAATCAGCTCATTCAGTTCACCTGTTAGTCACACCAATCTCGTCTGCTCTGAGGCTGCGGTCGAATTGTCAAATAATTACCTCCTAACATCTAACCCTAAGCACTTTTCCTTAACCGCTGTGGAAAACGTCACGGGGTTAAGGAAAGATGGGAAGGAGAATTCATGAGGAGTTAGGAGAAGACAACTGGGGTGTTTGGCAAATCCGACTCCACTTTCCCGACGTAGTGACGCGACGGCAGGCGCATGTTAGTGACGTCAGTCTGCAGCCAGTGGAGATGGACTACAACAAGCGCAGCTTAGATACTTCGTCCATCTTCTTACAGTGTTGTGTCATAACGACATAAACACACATAAACAACCCAGTTCATAGTATTACTTTATTAACGAGGTTGGAATAGAAATGAACGAAGGAATATGAAAGTAAAACCAACGTATCTTTCACAGAGAGTACAAAGCTACTAAACTGTCTCTTTGTTCAGTTTCAAACATGCTGAATTAAATACGTTATCCCACAAACGATGTGTGTCATATCCCTTTTTGTTGTTATGGTTTATTTACATGCAGATTATAATCGGATCATAAAAATATGCAGACAACAGTTTATGAAACACCACACAACTCGTGTTGACTTGATATGTTTTATTGTAATGTGACAAAATAGTTGATTAAAAAGATGATAATCAGAAACATGACTCAGACTGAAGAGCTCGTCCAGTTTAACTCTTTCATTAAAGCTTCTGTAACTGAAGTCAAATAAAATAAAAGAGTGAGGGCTGAAGCTGCAGTTCAACACCAGAGAGAATATCAAATACGTCAGTTTGATCACTTTACAGCAGTTTGATCACTTTACAGCAGTTTTCAGCAACGTAACGTTTGTAGTTTGCCAGCCGGTTTAACAGATTATTGAAAGTATTTCCAAATTATAGCAATGGTTAAATTTACATGATCTACGTTTGTCGGTCATGATCATCTGTTCTCGTGAACGGACGAATGATACGTCACTTTAAATGTTGCCACCGCAAGGAATTGTGGGTCGGCATGATCTCCTTTCCTTTCGTAAAGGAAGGTCCAGTGGTTCCTATGCTAAAGGAGCTAAGTTAGGAAACATTGAAGCTCCTTTTTGCGTTTGGACAAGTGGCCGCCACTTATCATGGCGGCCACTTAGGTACTTCCGGGTCATTTCACTCAGTTAGGAAGGTTCCTAACCAAAATGGACTATTCGACCGCAGTCTATCACTCTCACCTATCCACTCTGCTGTACGTATTCCCTCTGGTATATAAGCCCCAGCTTCACTCACATTCACTGCCAGACCTTCCAGCAATTACCCTGCCCGTTTAGACTTCCCTGCCTCGCCTCTGCCCCGGAACACTGCCATAGTCTTCTGTCCCCGACCACGAGAACTGCCTCAGCTCCCTCTGGTCCTGTTGGCTTTCCCCCTGTAAACAGATCCTGGACTGTTTTGTAAAGTCTGCCTGAAATAATGCTTGGGTGGTGTTCTGGGTGGTGTCCATGGGACCGGACTTCACCCACGGATTAATGGGCCTTCAACAGGGACACCAATCTGTCACGGATTACGCCATTGAGTTCCGCACCCAGGCACGATTGAGCTCGTGGAACATGGCCATCCATTGTGATGCGTATTTGCTCGGCCTAAAGGATTACGTTAAAGATTTACTCGTCTCTTTCCAGCTACCCACATCCTGGACGGTCTCATCGTCGTACCCAGGCCAGACGGCTGGCGAAGCTCCAGAAACAGCCCAGCCGAAACCCACCTCCTGGACCCTACCTGCACTCGCCTGCCTCTTTGGGAGACAGAACCCATGCAAGTGGGACATACTAGACTTTCCACGGAGAAACGAGAGCGGCGTTGACGGGAAGGTCTCTGTATGTATGATGAGTCTGCGTACAGACGGGAGGTTAAACAGCTGGTCCTCTGGTGTGGTCAGAACAACCTGGAGCTGAACAAGCTCAAAACTATGGAGATGACAGTGGACTTCAGGAGGAGCCCCCCAACACTACCCCTCCTCACCATACACAACAGCACTGTCTGTGGTGGAGACCTTCAGGTTTCTGGGATCCACAATCTCCCGGGACCTGAAGTGGGCCTCCAACATCAACACCATCTGCAAAAAGGCCCAGCAGAGGCTGGATTCTTTTTCGTGGGGAAGAAGGACAAGACCCTCAGACCCTGTATTGACTACAACGAGATCACAGTGAAGAACCGGTACCCTTTGCCACTCACGACAGCCTTTGAGTTACTTCAAGGAGCTACCATCTTCACCAAGCTTTGCCTCCGCAACGCCTATTACCTGATTCGGATTCGTGGGGGAGATGAGTGAAAGACGGCATTCAACACACCTAAAGGGCATTACGAGTACCTAGTGATGCCTTTCAGCTTAACCAATGCTCACGCTGTCTTCCAGGCCCTGGGGAACGACGTGCTCCGGAACATGTTGGATCGGCATGTAATTGTCTACCCCCCCGATGACATCCTGATATTCTCCAAGAACCAAGAGGAACACGTTCACCACGTTCAATCCGTAATGCAACGGCTATTGGAGAACTCCTTTTTTGTGAAGTGCGACATTTAAGAGTCTGTCCGTTCTTGGTTAAAGGGCTCTGATCTCGCTGACCACATTTCTCTTTTTGAAGAACGCCACTAAGTCAGGAAGCTTATCGGAATACACATATTTGATTGGATGAGTAGCATCATGTGATGTGATTTACAACGCATGTAATTGGTCAGTGTGTTTCCTGGGGCCGTAAAGGCAAGAAAAGCTTAAAATATAATAAAATAGATCGCGGTTCGCCTATTAGTGATCCCTGGTCTAAGACATAAACAGATCTGATGATGCAACTACAAAGTCGATCATCAATCTCTTGTCATCAATCTTTTGTGACCTTCCCCACCAGGGGAAATAATACATTGGATCACTGCTACAGCAACATCAGAAACGCCTTCTTAGCTGAACCAAAACCACATTTTGGAAGGTCTGACCACCTTGCAATCCGGCTCAGACCAGTTTACAACTAGCAACTAGCTGGTGTGTATACTGACATCTTCAACCTGTCACTATCCCAGACTGTAGTCCCCCGTATTTTCAAATCGGCCATCATCATACCAGTCCCCAAAAGACCAGACACACCAACCCTAAATTACTTCACGCCAGTGGCACTCACACCAGTCGCCGTGAAGTGCTTAGAAAAACTAGTTCTCACACACATCAACCACACGGTCCCGGACACTGTCGACCCTCTCCAGTTTGCCTACCGTTCCAACCGATCAGTGGACGACACGGTAGCAATAGCTCTACACCACACTCTGCAACACCTGGAAAGCAGCAGAATGTTTTCCAGGATGCTTTTCCTGGACTATAGTTCTGCCTTCAATACGATCCACCCGGGCAAACTGATCTCACCACCTGTAGTCTTTTTGTCAGGAAGTCCAGAATCTAGTTGCAGGTGGGAGTTGGGAAGCCTAGGTCTGACAGCTGCGAAGACAGCTGAGAAGCTGAGAAGCTGTCAGACCTAGGCTTCCCAACTCCCACCTGCAACTAGATTCTGGACTTCCTGACAAAAAGACTACAGGTGGTGAGAATGGGAAGACGGGTGTCTGCTGAGCTCACAGCCAGGACAGCACCATCCTCATCAAATACACGGATGACACTACCATCCTGGGGCTCATCAAGGGGGGGACGAGTCAGAGTACAGAACCCAGGTGAACAACATTCTGGTCTACGGAGAGGAGAACAACCTCATCCTCAACACAGACAAGACCAAATACATAACACTGGACTTCAGGAAGAATCCTCCCCCTCTACAGCCTCTTACCATCAAAGGGACTGAAGTGGAGAGGGCCGACAGCTACAGATTCCTGGGACTGCAGGTTACATCTGAACTGAGCTGGACTCTTAACACCACAGCCACAGTGAAAAAAGCCCAGCAAAGGCTTTATTTCATCAGGCTTCTCAGGAAAGCTTGTCTGAACCATCGCCCTCTCACCCAGGCCTACAGAGGACTGATAGAGAGCATCCTGCCTGCAGGCATCACTGTCTGATATGGTAACACCACACAGGCAGAGAGGAAGGCTCTGCAAAGAGTCATGAAGACTGCGGAGAGGATCACAGGTACAACACTTCCTTCCATGGACTCTATGTATGTGCAGCGCTGTTGGAAAAGAGTAGAGGGATTCACCAGAGACTCACTCCACCCAGCTCACTCTCTGCTCAGACACAAACACTGACGTACAATCTAACACAGCAGAGCGGACAGCATCATCACTCATAGAACATTTTTCTTCAACAGCTTCTTCCCCGTCACAGTCAGACTGAAACAAAACTGTTGAAATATGTGTAACAACAACCAAACTTTACCTCACTTCACTTATCATGTGCATTATGTGATGTGTCATACCTTCTGATAAAGGTGCAATATTCTAACTGCAATATCCACCTGTGCAATATTCCCATATAACTTCCCTTTTTCCTCTTTTCACAATCCTAAACTAAAATAAACTGTATCTAATACCTTTCTTGTACATACTACCACCTTATGTACATATACCACCGTATGTATAATGTTTTCATATTGTATATGTTTTCTCTTTCTTATTATAGTGTGTTTTTATTTCCAAAACTGTTGACTCAGAGAGCCCTGCACAAAAAGTCTGTGTCTGGACTGTTGGTCTATGCACAAATGGCAAATAAAAAAATTAAATAAAAACGAACCTTTGTCTAAGGTATGGGTCTTCAACGTTTTTCAGGCCAAGGACCCCCAAACTGGTAGAGAGATGGAGCAGGGACCCCCTACTATATACAGTATATTGTATAAAATTGTGTTTTATATTACACTAGGCCTTGGGCCATGTATAAACATACCATGTCATTGTGCATTCAATATGATTCCATACCATTATCCAAACCATGTACCCTATTTAGGGTCGCGGGGGCGCCGGAGCCGATCCCAGCTGACATTGGGCGAAGGCAGGGTTCACCCTGGGCTACATAAAAAATGAAAATAATAATTGTATTATCAACAAAAAATTGTCACGGACCCCCTGTTGAAGACCTCTGGTCTAGGGTGTTCTGGTACCAAGTACACTTACAAACCACCCTATGCTCGAACATGGTGTTTGTGATGGCCAATACATGACACACAGAAGTCTAACCAAGCACCACTTGGATTCAGATCAGACAGGCCATTCCGCCCAATCACCCTCTTCCAGGTTTCTCCATAATTGCCCATGTGAGTCCCCCCAGCAGAACAATAGAGTTGCCAGGACACCGACGAGCGACTTCTAGAGGACTGCATACTCCAAAGCTCTTGGGCGCATAAGTAGAAAAAGACAGCAGAGACTTCCTCTCAACTTGCAGTCACGTAGAGCAGCGGTCCCCAACCTTTTTTGCCCCACGGACCGGTTTCGTGTAAGAAGATATTTTCACGGACCGGCCTTCACAGTGTAGGCGATAAATATGATGTAATAAATATGACGTAATATAATGATACAACAGCATAAAAGCAATTATAAAGTGCATAAAAATACAACTTACCATTATGCGGTGTTCACACCGAACGCGACACGATTTGTCGCGTCGCGCTTACCGCTTCAGTTTACTCGCGCGAGATTGGCTGACGCAACTATGACTCACACGATTTTGTCGACGGAGTTGGGAAATTTCAACTCGTGCTCTGTTCGCCTCGCGCTGCCTCAAATGCGTCCGTCATGTCGCCCGGTGGAAATGTCTTGCCTTCGCAACCTGTCGCGTCTGTGCATTGACTGCATGTAATCTGGTCGCGCGACAAAATCGTGTCGCGTTCGGTGTGAACACACCATTACGCTGAATTAGTGGGAGGCCTGAGCTTGTTTCTCTGCTACGAGCCGGTCCCATGTCGAGGAGATGAACAACACCTGACGTGTGTTCTTTATTTCTTGTCTACTTCGTAACTTAAACCTTTATATCCAGTCTAAAAGTGCTATGCATGGAGGTGAACCAAACTATATCTAGTTTTGTAACGCTCCATCTCTCGCACCTGCTCCAGCTCTCTCCAAGTCAGACAGTTGACATTTCACATCCCAAGAGCCAGTCTGCGATTTCGGGGGTGAACTTCCCTTTTCCGGCCAAGGTGGGACAACCTATTCCTATAGGGACATAATCGCTCTTCGTCAGGCCCTACCCTGGGACTACTTTGCCTTGGGAACCACTATCAGGGGCCCCCCAGACAACACTGCCCCCAGGGTCACTCGGGCATACAAACCCCTCCCCCACATTAGGGTGGCATTTCATTGGTGAAGTTTCATTGATAAAAGTGTAACAATGAAGGTGGAGGTTGTTTTTATGACTTACAACCTTATATATATATATATATATATATATATATATATATATATATATATATATATATATATATCAAATATCATATATATGTGTAATATTAACATTTTAGAAGTAGTACAATTAATACTTGTATTGTTATTTCTTCATAGCTTAAAGTTGTTTTATGTATTTTTTTTAGTAACTTCCTCGAAGACAATAAGAAGCTTACCCCTCGCAGAGACGTGCCCTCCTACCCAAAGGTAAGGTTTTCTACCCCATACTGTTCACTGCACTGTATGTTTCTGTTAGGTGAGTCTGCTGATGTCAGACAAACTAAGAAATACCCCACCTCCACTGGGATTCCAGGAACCAAATAGAATAAATGTTTGTTTTCAAACTTGTGAGTCCAGATGTACTTTAGTTTAGATGTAACAGTTGGGAAACTGTAATTGTCAAGTTTTATAGATGTTGATCAGGTTTAGTCCATGCAAGTTCCCAGAAATCAGGTTAAAAAAATGCTGTCGGGATGACGTATTTTCATAGACCAACCCTGAAGTTAGCATTGCACGGCCTACCTTGACAAAAAGCCAATGGGATTTGCCATTGGATTTTGGATTACTGCAGAAAATGGCCAACAAATGTTCATGATACTTACACTTTTTAAGTGGATACTTACACTTTTACAAAAAGTAAGTATCGGAAAGATGATCTTCACAAATTAACACCTTTTTGAAGCGTGAATGCCATCACCAGAAGTAAAAAGCTAATGGTAGTCTATAAAGGAACTTCACCATGATTGCATGAGCACGAATGTACATGACAAGGCTATAAATGCGGACTAGTCTCATTCAGTTAAAGCTTCAAAAAGTGACACATTTTATTCCAGAATTCTAACCTAAAACCCATTAAAAAAAAAAAACATTGACTTTGAGATGAGAAAAGTGCAAAAAAAAGCTGACACATTTCAGCACTCTCTATCTTCATCTCAGCTTTACTCTGAAACGCTCTCAGAGAATACACCAGTGAATACATAAAAAGTCTGCACAAAGGGACAAGTTGTATTTTAGAAACACATTCAGCTTTTGACAACTAGTGGTCCTTTCAATGTGGCTGCTGGTGATATTTGTAATAACTGTCCATTTTCAATGGTTCCCATCTTTGGTGGGATACAACAGAAATTAAGGAAAATAAAGTGGCAATGGTATTAGGTTATATACATGAACATTACAGTAGATGTGTGTAGTGGTGTGGCCCAGAGCCAGTCTTAGGCAGACAGGGTTAACTGCGAGCTCTGTTGCCTGCAGTACATGCTGTCTGAACAGACCATAGATGCCCTCAAAAAACCCGCTTTCGACGTCTGGCTGTGGGAGGCCAACGAGGTAAGACTGAGCAGCTCGCTGAACCCGTCTCACCTACAATTCCCCTCTCTTCTCTCCTCTCCTTGTGCCCCCTGTCTCCCTGTCTTTTTTGCTGCCCTGTTGTGTGTGTGTGTGTGTGTGTGTGTGTAGTACCATCTGTCTAAGGAGACAGTAGAAGCTCTTAGATTGCCTACATTCGATGCTTGGCAGTGGGAGCCTAATGAGGTGAGACTTGTGCCCTGATTAATCCTGTCAAAAGCTGTCAAAAAGTGATCATCTAGACCAGGGGTGTCAAACTCATTTTAGTTAAGGGGCCGCATGCTGCCCATTTTGATCTCAAGTGGGCCGGACCAGTAAAATCACAGCATAATAACGCATACTAGTTCTCTATGTTTAAATCATTGGTGAAGGTTTTTGGATGATAAACCCTGTTTTAAGGTCTTTCTACAATAAACTAGAAACATAAAGACCAAAAATTCAGACATCAGCCCACTGTTTATCTGCCTGGTCTCCTCTGCAGATTCCCTCGCTTTGTGACGCGTTTGTGACGCCACTTTCATGACGGGATGCATTTTTAACGACTTGCAACACAATGCCTCACGGTGCAAAATACAGTGAAATGTCCAACAACGTTATCCTCCATTTGCAGCTTGTACTTTCTCCCTGAATTTCGTCACACCTGTTTTTCTCCTTATCATTGATGGTGCACTGTCTGTAGCCCACTGACAGCACGGGTCCAGTCCACTCCGACCCGGTCCAGCGCTTCAACGAGAGCTAACAATGTAATTGGCTGTAGTGGTGTCTGTCATGGGTATCAACTCAAGGAACTCCCTCGGGGACTGCCAAAGTCTCATCAACACCACGAATGAATACGGCCAGTTGAGCAATATCTTTAGTAATGCCAATGCTCCAATCAATTCTAGAATGGAATTTTAGAATTTTAGAATGGAATTTTTTGAATTTTAGAATGGAATTTTAGCATGGAATTTTGGAATTTTAGCATGGAATTTTAGAATTCTAGAGTGGCTCTGGTTAGCATGCCCGTCTTACAATCAGAGGATTGGCAATTTTAACAATTATCCCACGGGCCGGACTGGACCCCCTGGCGGGCCAATCCAATGAGTTATCTGTCAGTTCATATGACTTCATGTTTACAGCTCTAAATTGATTTCTAATAAACCAGTGTGAATATGAAGTAGATCAGAATTATAAGACTTCATCGTTATGAAACATGTTTCACCAAAGCCCCAGACTCATCAACCCGACAGGAAAGAACTTTGCAGGGTTTGCCAACCATTTTCCCACCACTTCTTAGCTTTTTCCAGATGGCCATGTTGTTGTGAAAATACTCGTATATATGAATGATCAGATGGATTGAAAATGATAAATGAGAAGAGCATTCTGTGTGTGCCCACTTGACTTAAGTCCTTTGCTTGCTTTTCCTTTCCTCACTTCCATTTCACTTCTCCTGCAGTAATTTGCTTAAACTGAATAGTGAATCAGTGTGAGGGACATGCCGCACAAACTTGGGCCACAGGTGCGCACCGATGGTCAACCTGGTCGCTATTTGTACCATCTCTACACATTATAAAACAATTCATTCATAACCTGAATTATTAAAGGAGGAATTCACATTCATTTGAGATGTTAAGAAAATATTTAAAATTGTGATTTGTATCTGTACGTAGTAATTGTTGAACAGTACATTGCATTATATGTGCAAATACATCTCCAGTGTGAAATATGGATACATTTAAGGGAATTAGTTATAATTTATTATAACTAATAACGTTATAATGAACATGACATTAATTATCACTTCATTGACATTCATTCATTAATCATTGCCAGTGTGTCAACACAATACACAACAACAAGTCAACATGCACAATGCAAGTGCTCTTGAACTGGAAAGCAGCCATTTATAAATGATGACTGTGACTTGGTGAAAGAGTGGGTCGGCCTTCAATCAGAGAATCGGCGGTTCAATCCCCAGCTCCACTATATCGATGTGTCCTTGGCGAGACACCCCAAATTACTTGCGTAGGCTGATTCTGGTATGTATGGTTAGTTAGTCCTGATGGACAGGTGGTACCTTCATGGTAGCTCCTCCCATCAGTGTATGAATGTTAGTTAGTCCTGATGGACAGGTGGTACCTTCATGGTAGCTCCTCCCATCAGTGTAAGAATGTTAGTTAGTCCTGATGGACAGGTGGTACCTTCATGGTAGCTCCTCCCATCAGTGTGAATGTTAGTTAGTCCTGATGGACAGGTGGTACCTTCATGGTAGCTCCTCCATCAGTGTGTGAACGTTAGTTAGTCCTGATGGACAGGTGGTACCTTCATGGTAGCTCCTCCCATCAGTGTGTGAACGTTAGTTAGTCCTGATGGACAGGTGGTACCTTCATGGTAGCTCCTCCCATCAGTGTGTGGATGTTAGTTAGTCCTGATGGACAGGTGGTACCTTCATGGTAGCTCCTCCATCAGTGTGTGAACGTTAGTTAGTCCTGATGGACAGGTGGTACCTTCATGGTAGCTCCTCCATCAGTGTGTGAACGTTAGTTAGTCCTGATGGACAGGTGGTACCTTCATGGTAGCTCCTCCCATCAGTGTGTGAACGTTAGTTAGTCCTGATGGACAGGTGGTACCTTCATGGTAGCTCCTCCCATCAGTGTGTGAACGTTAGTTAGTCCTGATGGACAGGTGGTACCTTCATGGTAGCTCCTCCCATCAGTGTGTGGATGTTAGTTAGTCCTGATGGACAGGTGGCACCTTGAGTAGTCCGAAAACAGTCCATTTACCATTTTTGACAAGTAAACTTGTGTGAAATAAATTAGATGGATTTGAAGTATCTGGCATGGACTCAGCGGGATTGGTAAATAATCAACATGGACTAGAGGAGCCGGGGGTCGAACCTTCGATCTTCTGAGGCCAACCTGGTCTACCTCAGATTCAGTTGTTTGGCTAAACCCATCCAAAAATTTAAAAAAATGAATGCTAACTCACAAACAATACTGGTATTTAAGATTAGACAAATGGATATTTTAGTTTGACATTCTATAACATTTAAAAATGTTGTCTTCAAAATGAAAACCCCAGATCTCCCTGATATAAATGTATACAGACATATAAATGTATACAGACATATCAATGATACGTTCCTTTGTTCCCCCAGATGCTAAGCTGTCTGGAACATATGTACCATGACCTGGGCTTGGTCAAAGACTTCAACATCAACCCCATCACCCTCAAGAGATGGCTGGTGAGACCTGTACCCAGTACCATCTGCACATTTGAATAGAAACCAACATAAGACCATTGATTGGGTCTTTTCCCAACCAGAACAATGTCTCGAAATACTTTGATCTCAAACCTCCTGTCTCTCTCCCTGTCTCTCTCTGTGTAGCTTTGTATTCATGACAACTATAAGAATAACCCCTTCCATAACTTCCGCCACTGTTTCTGCGTCACCCAGATGATGTACAGCATGATCTGCCTCTGCAGCCTGCAGGTAATTTGAGACTTGAGAGCAAAGTTTCATGTTTTGACCTAGTAAAATCTGGGAAGATTTGTCATGGGACAGTTGGAGGGGATTGGGAAAGCTCAGGGTAAAGATAATGAGAGGATGAGGCTGGGTGTGATGAAGAGGAGACGCAAATGTGAAAAAAAGAACGAAAAAAAGAATAGAGGATCTTCTTCTCAAATTCTCCTTCTGTTGTTAGAGATGAATATTCACTGGAGGTTTACTCATCACAGGCCGAGTGATGTGCTAACAAGGTCACACACACTCATAACGCATCATGGCAATTATGAGGGTGGAAAATGGGATCACACAGACATTAGCACACGTATGGACAGGATCTTGTGGTTAAGGACTCAATTGATGCATTAATTAATATAAATGCGTGGATGTCTGGACTTCTGTGTGTTCTCTTTCAGGAGAAGTTCACGCAGGTCGACGTATTGATTCTCATGACAGCTGCTGTGTGTCATGATCTCGATCACCCCGGATTCAACAACACGTAAGACACACACACACACACACACACACACACACACACACACACACACACTCTCTCTCTCTCTCTGCATTCTCCTCTCTGCCATCTCTTATCTTATACTTTGTTCCTGCTTTCTTTGAATCTTTCTTGTTCTCTCTCTCTCTCTCTCTCTCTCTCTCTCTCTCTCTTCCAGGTACCAGATCAACGCCAGAACAGAGCTGGCAGTTCGCTACAATGACATCTCCCCTCTGGAGAACCACCACTGTGCTGTGGCCTTCCAGATCTTCTCACAGCCCGACTGCAACATCTTCTCCAACTTCGACCCTGAGGCGTTCAAACAGATACGACAGGTAGGCCTGTGTGTGTGTGTGTGTGTGTGTGTGTGTGTGTGTGTGTGTGTGTGTGTGTGACATGATAATAGTTTCCACGATAATACTGTCGTAAGTGTGCAGGGTTTATGCTGTGTTCACACCAAACGCGGCGCTTTACCGCTTCAGTTTACGAGTGAAACGAGGGTGTTCACACCAAACACGAAAAAATCGGGGGCGTGGCTTATTGCCGTCGCTTCTCTCCGTGAAAAAGAGTTATCTTTTCCGCTATCGACCATGGAATAAATAACCACTAGTTCTGCTTTATACTTGTTGTGGAAGTCCCAAAAATGTCGGAACATCAAACGCCCTCGTGTTTGGGTTCATAACACCATCCGTAGCCACACACAGCTCGGTGAATTTCACCGTCTCCGTGCCTTATTTCCGTAAAAACACCGTTACCGTTTCCGCCATCCACCATGGAAATAACCAATGAAGACGCTACCAGCGCTACTTCAGCAGCAGTTTGATTCAGCAACAGCAAGACAGCGGTGGTGACGGGCGGAGCTTCTCAACGCTGATTGGCTGACGCAACTATGACTCACGCAATCATTTCTCCGGAGTTGGGATATTTAAACACGGCGCATCATTCGCTCTGTATGAATGTTAGTTAGTCCTGATGGACAGGTGGTACCTTCATGGTAGCTCCTCCCATCAGTGTGTGAATGTTAGTTAGTCCTGATGGACAGGTGGTACCTTCATGGTAGCTCCTCCCATCAGTGTGTGAATGTTAGTTAGTCCTGATGGACAGGTGGTACCTTCATGGTAGCTCCTCCCATCAGTGTAAGAATATTAGTTAGTCCTGATGGACAGGTAGCTCCTCCCATCAGTGTATGAATGGGTGAATGATGACAAGAAGTGTGAAAGCGCTTTGAGTGTTCTGAATCAGAATTAGAATCAGAAACCGTTTATTTGCCAGGAATGTTTACACAAAGGAGGATTTTTCTAGGCGGAATGTGCATACATTAGACATGAGACGTTAGACGAGACAAACAACAATCAATGACAACAACAGTGCAATGGGTATTAAATCAAGTATAAGATAAGATAAAGTGGTCAGACAAACAGATAACGTTAATGTAAGTGTATGTTAAAGTGACATGTGTGTTTAAATATGAAGTGTGCAGGGGAGTGACCGGTAAGAAGAAAGAGAAGAAAGAGGAAAGAAAAGAAAGAAGAAATAGTCCGAAAAATAGTCCTGGGGGTGAAAAAATAGTCCGAAAAATAGTCCTGGGGGTGACAGAGTCAGTCAGTGGGGGACCCGGGCCCTGTTGATGAGCCCGACTGCCGACGGGAAAAAACTGTTGGTCTTGGTCCTGATGGACCTCAGCCTCCTGCCAGAGGGAAGGGACTCAAACAGGTTGTGACCAGGGTGAGAGGGGTCAGCTACGATCTTCCTAGCTCGCTTCAGAGTCCTGGAAGCGAACAAGTCCTGGAGGGACGGCAGATTGCAGCCAATCACCCTCTCAGCAGAGTGAATGATGCGCTTCAGCCTGGCCTTGTCCTTGGCAGTGGCTGCAGCATGCCAGACGGTGATGGAGGAGCAGAGGATGGACTCAACGATGGCAATGTAGAATTGCGCCATCATTTTCTTTGGCAGGTTGAATTTCCTCAGCTGCCTCAGGAAGAACATCCTCTGCTGGGCCTTCTTTGTGATGGAGCTGATGTTCAGCTCCCACTTGAGTTCCTGGGAAATGATGGAGCCCAGGAAGCGGAAGGACTCCACAGCGTCGACGGGGGAGTCACACAGGATGAGAGGGGCGGGTGGGGCTGCGTTCTTCCTGAAGTCCACAACCATCTCCACTGTCTTCAGAGCGTTGAGCTCCAGGTTGTTCTGGCTGCACCAGGTCACGAGGTCTCCCACCTGTAGGCAGACTCATCTCCACCAGAGATGAGTCCAATGAGGGTGGTGTCATCCGCGAACTTCAGGAGCTTGATGGACTGGTGACTGGAGGTGCAGCTGTTGGAGCAGAGGGGAAAGAACGCAGCCTTGGGGGAACCGGTGCTGATGGTCCGAGAGCCTGAGACGTGTTTCCCCAGCCTCACGTGCTGCTTCCTGTCAGTCAGGAAGTCTGTGATCCACCTGCAGGTGGAGTCGGGCACATGCAGCTGGGAGAGCTTGTCCTGCAGCAGGGATCGGATGATGGTGTTGAAGGCAGAGCTGAAGTCCACAAACAGGATCCTGGCGTAGGTTCCTGGGGAGTCCAGATGCTGGAGGATGTAGTGGAGGGCCATGTTGACAGCATCGTCTACAGACCTGTTGGCCCTGTAGGCGAACTGCAGAGGGTCCAGGAGTGGGTCAGTCAGGGTTTTGAGGTGGGACAGGACCAGGCGCTCAAAAGACTTCATGACCACAGAGGTCAGGGCGACGGGCCTGTAGTCATTGAGTCCTGTGATCCTGGGTTTCTTGGGGACGGGGATGATGGTGGAGGCCTTGAAGCAGGCTGGTACGTGGCATGTCTCCAGGGAGGCGTTGAAGATCTCAGTGAACACAGGAGACAGCTGATCAGCACAGTGCTTCAGGGTGGAGGGTGAGACGAGTCCGGTCTGTTTTTTAAACAGTCTGTTGACGTCCCTCTCCAGAATAGTGAGGGTCGTCACTGGGGAGGGGGGTGGTAAGGAGGCGTGAGCCCCTGATGTGCTGGGGGAGGGTGGGTTGATGGTCTGTGGCTGGTTGATGGGCCTGTGGGGCATGGCGTCAGGACTGCTCCATTGTCTATTCAATCTACAGTAGAACTCGTCAGCTCATCTGCTAGGTCATTCATGGTATGGGGGGTTTTCGGCTTGTAGTTGTGATCTGTCTGAGACCTCTCCAAACAGAAGCAGAGTCACTTGCTGAGAGCTGTTGTTGCAGTTTCAGTCGTACAGTCGTTTAGCATCTCTCACCGCCTTGCTAAACCTGTATTTTGACTCTGTGTACAAGTCCTTGTCCCCACTCCTGAATGCCTGGTCCTTGTGCAGTCTTGGCTTTCTGAGTTCCGCTGTGAACCAGGGTTCGTCATTGTTATAACTCATCCTGGAGCTGGTTGGAACACAGCTGTCATCACAGAAGCTGATGTATGAAGTTACAGCCTCTGTTACAGACTGTTAGTAGCAGTCCTGAAGACATCCCAGTCTGTACAGTACAGGCACACCCGAAGATCCTCCAGAGCCTCACTGGTCCACTTCTTGAACTTCCTCACTACAGGTTTGCAGAGCTTTAGTTTCTGCCTGTATGAGGGAATCAGATGACCCATGGCGTGGTTAGTTTCCCAGAGCAGCACGAGGAACGGCGTGATAAGCCCCACTGATTGTGGTGTAGCAGTCCAGAATGCTCTTCTCTCTAGTATACTGTCTATATTTAGGGAGTTCATGGCTGAGGTTTCCTTTGTTAAAGTCCCCAAGGACGATAACTAAAGAGTCCGCGTAGGTCCGCTCCACACACCGTATCTGCTCGGCGAGTGTCCGCTGTGCGTCCTGCGCGTTGGCCTGCGGCGCCATGTGTTTACATGTCGCCGACCAGGATGAATGAAGCACACTCACGTGGGGAGTAGAAGGGTTTGTAGTGGATGATGAGGGATTCCAGGTCCGGCGAACAGTGCTGTAGAACCACTGTTACGTCGTTACACCAGCCGTTGTTGGAGTAGAAGCAGATTCCTCCACCCTTCGTCTTGCCGGAGATCTCCGTGTCGCTGTCCGCTCTGAACAGCTGGAAGCCAGCCAGCTGGAACGCGGAGTCCGGTATCGACCCACAGAGCCAGGTCTCCGTGAAGCACAAAACGGAGGATGAGGAAAAGTCTCTGTCTCTCCCCACCAACAGTTGGAGTTCGTCCAGTTTGTTGCACAGTGATCGGACGTTGGAGAGAAATATGCCCGGCAGCGCTGTACGAGATCCCCGTTTACGGAGACGCACGAGCGCGCCGGCACGTTTCCCTCTCCTGCGCCGTTTCACTACGTGAGCCAAGGTGAGCGCACCTTTGAGGATAATGTGATGATAAAGACAAAACATTGAGCACCAACACACCGAGGCGGCCATCTGCGGCGCCATCCTTAGTATAGTATAGTATTTACCATTTACTGCTATTTTTTACTACTTGTGTACATAACTGTCCTGTCTACACTTTACCATGTGTTTATGTGTATTGAAGAGTTGTTTCACTTTGTGCTGGTCTTCAGGGAGCTATCACCCTGATCCTGGCTACAGACATGGCACGACACGGTGAGATCCTGGACTCCTTCAAGCAGAAAGTCGACCAATTTGACTACGCAGATGAGGAGCACGTCACCTGTGTAAGAACACTTTGACATACAGCCGTTGGACGCTCACACCTGCCGTTAGGTCAGTGGTTCTCAAACTTTTTCTGTCGGGCCCCACTTTGGAGGAAGAAAAATGTTCGGGCCCCACCGCCCCAACAAAATTGTAACAAAATGGTCCAACTTTTTGTAACACCTCCATCCGTGCTTTTTCAAATAATAGAATAAAATAAATTGAAATCAATTCAAGTAAACTAGATCGCTCCATCAGACAAAAACTAATAACATGTGCAATCACTTTTTTAGAACAATGCAAATAAAGTTCTATCTCTGCAAAAAATAACTAATATTTGGCAAAAAAAATACTTATTGTGGCTGCAAATAACCTGTTTTGCACTGAATATATTTTCAAGATAATAACAATAACGTTCAACCTGTGCAATACAAAATGAGTGCAGATGTGTGAGCATCACGTTGTATCAGCATTAGTGGCTGCAGTGAGCTGCTTTCCTCTACAAATATTTTTTAAACGGGGTTGTAGATTTGATATGGCCACTCTCGATTAATGCTCAATGTTGATCTTAGATCTGTTTTCTGTTTTGAGACGCAACAGCAGAAAGGACCTCATGGAGGCTTTTAGCAAAACGCCAAGAATCGTTGAGTCGCGCATGCGCAGCATAACCTGTTAATGGAGTAAAGTAAACATTTCCATGAAAGTACAGGCATTTCTCCATGTATTTATTAATGACGTTTTATGTCCATGTACTTTGTACTTTTGTATTGTGTAAAGTTATCATGTTCATGGGGAGACTGTTCGTCCTGAAACCACAAGGTAGCGGTTCATCCCTGTTCTCATAGTTTCATGTTGAAGTGTCCTTGAGCACTGAAGCCACAGAGCTTCACAGCAGCACACTGCTCCTTAATTACTAAGGATGGGTAAAATGCAGAGAATAATTTCCCCACTGTGATATTAATAAAGGATTACATAAAAAAATAACAAAATAATATTTTTTTTTAATTTGATATATTTAAAAAAAACAGCATCACCCCCCCACAGTTTGAGAACCACTGCGTTAGGTTCAGTTGGTCTGGACCAACTAAAATAATTTTAGTTTCATGTTCATTTGACTTGTTCAAATTGAACCAATACGATTTCAATCAAGAGAGACCAGTCAAATAAAGAAAGGATAATTGTTCATGGTTAACAGATGATATGAGGATGAAGTCTGACTTTTTGGCGCTTGGACTCTACAGGGAGATCTGTAATGGAGGGCCGTCTGCTCCGATCAGGAGCAAGATAGACCCCCCCTGAAGTCCAGACCTGGTGGTGGTGGTGGTGGAGGCTGATGATGATGATGATGATGATGATGGTGGTGGTGCTGATGATGATAATGGAATGATGAGTTGATGAAGGGGTGCGTAACAGCAACATGCATGAACTGAAGATAGAGAGATATTTAAAGAGACAGCAGCGAGATGAGAGGATGAATGTCATTGTTCTTATTGGATAGAGGAGACCAGCTGATCTAAACAGCTGATGTCATGACCGACAGCCCGAACAATGACAGCAAGTAAACATGAGTGAGCATGCGTGAGGAGTGATTGTCAGATGTGTGAGAAATAAACTACGGGCTTGCAAGCGTTTGGTCTAGCTTCATTTAGCATGAAGTGATTCACACTGACAGGCAACTCCTTCATTGGACAGTTTTGGTGATGTCATCCGGACCAAACGAACCAAACTACAGGTGTGAATGTGTCCTGATCCTGTCTGGGTTTGTGTTTCCTTTTATAATGTGTAATGTTATATATGTTGTAACAATTCACCTTCCGACTTAAATTAAAGGGGAAAAGCGCTGAATTAAAAGGGAATAAGCTGATCTGTTAATAGCATTAAACTGCTGCCACCGGACTGCGTAACATATTTAACGAGATCTAAGAATGTCAAAAGGAAAAGAAGCACACAAAACCAAACAGTCAGTTGTTATTAATAATCTAAATGCACAACAAAACGAAACATGCACCACAAACAATAATAATAGTAAAATCATTGTACGGGTTTAGTTGTGCTGCAGAGTTTAGCCATCATTAGAGATTGTCAAATTAGTATGTAGTAAGAATATTCAATTAAATTAAATGTATTTTGTATAGCCCAAAATCAGAGAGCTTTACAATCTGTACACATAACATCCCAGGACCTCACATCGGATCAGGAAAAACTCCACAAATAATAGAGAAAACCCTTTCACGGGGAAAAAAGGAAGATACCTTCAGGAGAGCAACAATTCAATTTCAATTCAATTCAGTTTATTTTATATAGCCCAACATCACAAATACAAGTTTGCCTCGGAGGGCTTTACAATCTGTAACATAACATCCTGTCCCGGGACCTCACATCGGATCAGGAAAAACTCCCCTAAAAAGATAGCAAAAACCCTTTCACAGGGAAAAAAGGGAAGAAACCTGAGGGAGAGCAACAGAGGAGGATCCCTCTCCCCGGATGGACAGAAGCAATAGATGTCATGTGGCCAGAATGAATAGCGTAGTTACAGCACATTCAATGAATATGACAGAAATTATTCATATAATGAGTATTAGGCATGGTCCATGATCCTGATAATCCATGAAGCAGAAGGCGGTAGAGAGGAGGGGGGCATCAGAAGGGCCATGGCAGCAGGTAGGACCGGTTCCAGGCCGGTTCCATCAGCAGGGCCATGGCAGGGGGGGTGGGTGGGGGGGCGGCAGGACCCGGGGCAGGACCCGGGGCAGGACCCGGGGCAGGACCGGTTCCAGGCAGCCATGAATCCATGGAAAAAGAAAGTAGAGTTAGTAATGTGCATTGAAGAGACAATAGTTTATCCAGATGGAGAGAAAGAAGAGGAGAGGAGGAGTGAAAGAGGAAGAGAAGAGGAGCGAAAGAGGAAGAGAAGAGGAGCTCAGTGTATCCTAAGATGTCCCCCAGCAGTCTAGGCCTATAGCAGCATATCTAGGGGCTGGACCAGGGCAAACCTGAGCCAGCCCTAACTATAAGCCTGAAACAGCCCTAAGTATAAGCTCTAACAAAGAGGAAAGTCTTAAGTCTACTCTTAAATGAGGTGACTGTGTCTGCCCCCCGGACTGAAAGTGGAAGCTGATTCCACAGAAGAGGAGCCCGATAACTGAAAGCTCTAGCCCCCAACCTACTTTTTAAGACTCTGGGAACCACAAGTAACCCTGCATTCAGTGAGCGTAACGCTCTAGTGGGATAATATGGCACTATAAGCTCTTTAAGATATGATGGTGCATCACCAGCTAAGGCTTTATAGGTGAGGAGGAGGATTTTAAATATGATTCTCGAGGGAAGCATATATAAGGTGAATAAAATTGGTCCAAGCACAGAACCTTGTGGAACTCCATGACGAACGGCGGTGGTCATCGAGGCCTCATCGTTTACAAATACAAACTGAGATCTATCTGATAAATACGACTTAAACCAGCTTAATGCTGTACCTTTAATACCAATCGACTGGTCTAGTCTCTGTAATAAGATGTCATGGTCAATGGTGTCGAATGCTGCACTAAGGTCTAACAGGACAAGTACAGAGACAAGTCCCCTATCTGATGCAACTAGAAGGTCATTAGTAATTGTCACTAGTGCTGTCTCTGTGCTATGATGCTTTCTAAATCCTGACTGAAATTCCTCAAATAAACTATTGTTATGTAAAAAGTCACACAACTGATTTGCGACTACCTTCTCCAGTATCTTAGAGAGGAAGGGAAGGTTAGAGATAGGTCTGTAGTTAGCCAACACCTCTGGATCCAGGGTGGGCTTTTTAAGAAGAGGTTTAATTACAGCTACTTTAAAAGACTGTGGTACATGACCCATTAGTAAAGACCCAGAGAGGCAACAGAGGAGGATCCCTCTCCCCGGATGGACAGAAGCAATAGATGTCATGTGACCAGAATGAATAACGTAACAGAGTTACAACACATTACATGAATATGACAGAGATTATTCATATAATGAGTAGTAGGCATGATGAAACAGTTACAATACCAAAAATAACCGCAACAGTGGATGTAATAGAATAATAATGATAATACAAGCAGTAATGGTATTGGCAGAACTAACAGCAATGCAAGATAAAAGTAGCAACAAAGTCAGGCATCCCATCTCATCATACCAAGTTCCCACCTACTGTACGCTTTTCATGGACATATAATAAGCCTCTATTCATGGTGACCTCTGACCTTGTGCTCTGTGCAGCTGAAGATGCTGCTCATCAAGTGCTGCGACATCTCCAACGAGGTGCGGCCCATGGAGGTGGCTGAGCCCTGGGTCGACTGCTTGCTGGAGGAGTACTTCCTGCAGGTGGGACTAGAACTCATAACACATTCAAATGATTTTGGGGTTTGCAGTTCTTTTAGACAGGGTAGTTTTTTTCTGCAGCAATGGTCAGCCATCATCATGTTAGCAATGATGATGATGTCTAACTTTCTGTTAAATATGTGATAAAAGATCAATGTAAAAAGAGAAAAGGAAAACAGGGTTAACAGGAAAAGGGATTTTATTTTCTTAATTTTCAAGCCATGTACTTCCCCTAAAAGCTGTATATGAATGAGCAAAGAATACATTTCTCCCTCCTATTCTTGAAAGTATGTTGATGGTGGTTTTCTGTGTGTGCCTGTACTGCTCAGAGCGACAGGGAGAAGGCTGAAGGGCTTCCCGTGGCTCCGTTCATGGACAGAGAAAAGGTCACCAAGCCGACATCTCAGATTGGCTTCATCCAGTTTGTCCTCATCCCCATGTTTGAGACTGTGATGAAGGTGAATTACACTGACCATTTTGATATGGTTTGGCTTTTGGTGATCAAGTATTTCCAGTAAGCGACAATGTGCATCCCCAAAGCCTTTGGCAATGAAAGGCAGTTACACAAATATGCTAAGTGGGGCTGACTGCCTGTAGCCACACTAAATTAATGTTATGCTGTGTAAATGTTATGTAAAGCTACAATGCTCCTTTCACAACGTTGTTCATCTTTCGCAATAAGACGGGAGGGTTTGGATTGTGTCCGCAGATGAGAAACCCAAAGATATGGGTTGTTCCCTCGTTTGTGCCATTTAGGATTTACACCAATAAACAAGCGTACAGCCACACATTGTGTCAGAGTAACACACACGGCTAACGTAAACTGTAGGCCGACACCATACTAGAGGTTATAAGATAGGGGAGTGATGTCTACTGGCTCTGAGTTTTAGCTCTTTGGTCAAATTTGTTCTGCTGTTAGTCGTTGTTGTTTTTTGGGATAACTGAGACTGTAGATTTAGGTCGTATGTTGACCCTTATTGCTTTGTAGCACATGTCAGATCTTACACACTGCTGCTTTAATGTGACTGTTACAGTTATACAGTTCTGTGATGCAAAGTAATGAGGTGCATGTGTCTGTGTGTATTAGCTGCTCCCACAGATTGAGGAGGCGATGGTGCAGCCACTCAGAGACTCAAGAGACCGATACGAAGAACTCAAACAGATTGATGACGCCATGAATGAGGTTGGAGGATTTTTATCAGTGTGTGGATGCAGTTACTTTGTCCTTGGTGCAGATTGAGACTGACAACAAGTAATGTTCCCTTCAGGTGCAGAAAAAGAAAAGCGAGAACTTGACCATGGCAGGGAAGAAGAAGTAAGACGTTTTGACAGGTAGGAAAGAACAGAACATGCTGAAGTGTTTTCTGTCAGTGTATGGCCAGGTTTCTATCTTGGACAAATCCAATCTGTCTGTTTCAGCACCAGTGAGCGTAGAGCACGAGAGTGGAGCACTGAGTAAAGTGAAGTGAACTGGAGTCGTCAGCCACATCACTCACTTCTTCTTGTTGAAGAGCAGAGGACCAGCAGGATGTGTGATCTGTCACAGAACTGTAATGAAGTGGGTCTGAGACGGCGTTACAAACTACTGATGGACTCAAGGACCAGATGGACAATCCAAAGCCTTTTTCAGGAAATGTCAACTTTGACTACTTCAGTGAACAATATTTAGATACATATCTTGAATTGTTTTTTTTTATTTAAATGTGTTGTATTTTTTACAAATTGTACAGATTTTTAGTGACCTTTGTTCTTTCCTACAAAAAATAAAAGGATTACTTTCATTACCAAATCCTGTCTGGAGTGTTAATATCTGCTTAATTTCTAATCTGCAACAATGCCTCCTGAAGATGGTTTCAGTTATCCAAAGCGTTTTATACTCTGTACTGTATGAACATGCAATACCTGCGTATAATGGTCTGCTAATTGTGGACCTTTCATGAGACAGGAAGTCAGTAACTGCCCTAGAGCTCGACTTTTTCTCTTAGTTTTTGGAGATTTGATAAATTGCACATTTGTTGAACAATGCACCATTCAATATTTGTAAGTTAATATATGAAGTGTGAAAGGAATCATTCATAGTGATGAATCAATAGAGAAACATTTCCAAATACAGTTCCCCTCAGCTTTGCAGGTCGGAATCTTTTGAGCATCTTCCAGCTCAGGGTCGTCCTTCAATCAGAGCATTGGCGGTTCGATCCCCGGCTCCGCTAGCCCATGTTGGTGTGTCCTTGAGCAAGACACTTAACCCTAAATGTCTCCCGTAGCTGTCCTACGGTGTATGAATGGTTGACAATCTGATGTGGCTCCTTCATGGTAGCTCCTCCCATCAGTGTGTGAATGGGTGAATGATGTCATGTAGTGTTAAAGCGCTTTGAGTGGTCGGAAGACTAGAAAAGCGCTATACAAGTACGGGTCCATTTACCATTTACTTTGAAACACAATAAATGAGTGAAAACGCATGAAGCCATCAGGACTGGTCATCCACAATGCCCTCAGAAGCCCACATTTGTGAGATTGCAACATCTATTTGACTGTCGAGTAGTACCTATTCGTAGACAAACACTAACCCAACACCCAAACTGTATCAAAGAAATGTTTTGTGTGGGTCATACTGTAAGACACCACTTTCCAAGTTCAAACAACTGTCTTAGAGATAGAACACTTTAATCATTTCAAAAAAGAATAATGCACCTGATCTGGAGGGATTTTTCTATTCTTTTCTAATGTTGCAAAAAACACAACGCTGGCTTTTAATGACGTCACTTACTCACACAAAAGGCCCCATCTCTTTCATGAGTAAATGCATAAATCAGAAATATTGCCACCTATATATACATACAGAGTACATACTGTATATGAGTATAGGTTATAGGTTTATGGTTGAGGGTCAACCTTCATATGCTGTAGGGTTGTGGTTTAGAGACAATTTACACCTAACGGCCACTTTATTAGGTACATCTCTTCAACTGCTCATCTAAACAGCCTAAACATGGCAGCAAGAAGGCCTTCAGCATGTAGACGTGGTCCAGATGCAAACCCAGCAGAGGAGGAGGAAAGGTGATTGAAGGGACTTTGTACGGTTGCTGGTGGGAGTATTTCAGGAACTGTTGATCTACTAGTCAAATTCAGTTTCATGTAAATAAAATACATTCTTAAGATACCCAAAAAAAAGACCGGCATTATCAATGCTAAAGACCTACTATATGGATTCTCCAAACACCAAATAATTATAAAATCAAACTAATTTTCTCGATCAGGGGGACCAAAAGACCGTTCAAACTGGGAGAAACGTACTTGATATCTATGCTTGGGTTTCAGAGGGTTTTTTGCATACACATGTGCATACACATTCAGCTTTAGAGGTTTTTACCTCTAAAGCTGAATGTGTATGCACCCCATTTCCTCGTATTCTCTTTGTTACAATTGTAATCCTCATCTTCGGTCATCCTCCATTGGTCAGTGCTCTCTCGGCAGCTCAGTCTTGTGACATAGGTCCAGTCCCAATGTCACCCTAAACGCTCAAACCCTGAACCCGCAGGGACTCACTGGCATCAGCTGGTAAACAGTTGAGTGTGAGAGGCTGTGAGGGCTTGAAATGGTGTAAATATGAATTTGCACTTTGCTGCAACATATCACGTGACCATGACTACATAAACAAATACACAATTGTGGGGATTTATTTTATACTTTTTATTCCCCGATTTGAACGTCTTCCAGGCTCTTTCCTCACGAGATGAGACGTCATATAAAATAATCTATTTACTCGTTTTTGTCAAAACAGCTTCAATAGAAAACATTTGCTGAATAAATCTGTGTAAATTTTTTTTTATATATTATTTCTGCTTGCATTCCTCTGATTTCATGCGTTTTATGTTCCATCTTTAATCCTTAATGTTGTTGTGTAAACGTTATTTATCGGGTCTCTTTGTTTAACGTCACATTGCAATGAATGTGTTTAACGTCACAGTGTTTAACGTCACATTGCAATGAATTGTGGGTAATTCCCTTAGGCAAAGTCGGCATCTAATGCTGCCTTACGGAAAGGTTCATAGAGGTCTCAACATGTCTGAGAGACTCAAACACTCCACGATGCGACAGAACCAAGGAAGAACCCTTCAGGAGAGCAACAGAGAAGGATCCCTCTCCCCGGATGGACAGAAGCAATAGATGTCATGTGACCAGAATGAACAACGTAACAGAGTTACAGCACATTACATGAATATGACAGAAATTATTCATATAATGAGTAGTAGGCATGGTCCATGATCCAGATAACCACGATCCATGAAGCAGAAGGAGGTAGAGAGGAGGGGCATCAGCAGGGCCATGGCAGGAGGCAGGAGACAGGAGGTAGGAGGCAGGAGACAGGCGGCAGGACCGGCTCCAGACAGCCACGATCCATGGAAACTTGAGGAGAGGAAGCTCTGAGGCTCCCGGGAAGAAGTAGAGTTAGTAATGTGCATTGAAGAGACATGAATTCATCCAGAAGGAAAGAGAGAAGAGGAGAAGAGGAGCTCAGTGTATCCTAAAATGTCCCCCAGCAGTCTAGGCCTTGGATTGTGGGTCTGACTTGCATATTGCAATATATGAGGGGATGCAGTGAGACATCCTGGTATTTTGGCATACTGCTTTTGACTGCACACTAGATAGTATGATAGTCGGAGTATTGGAATGCAACAGAGACATTTATTAGCAGCACCTGTGCTTTCACTACTAGTCAACATTTCTGGTTTGGGAAAGACCTTGAGGAAACACTCTACTCCTTGTCTCCTTCACTTGCTGCCTCTCACAAACTGCTGGTCACACAATACTGTGGTTCACATGCAAATCAAAGACAGTCTTCAAATCCAGGCATGCTGTATCAATTCTAAGCATGAGAAAAAAACATGTTACAAAATGTGGTGTAATGCACAGGAAATAACACATAAATAGTATGTGTCATTCAGCGCTGTTGGCAGAAACAGACGGCACAGTTTAATATTAGCTGCAACATTTATTTTTCAAAATCAGCCAGAAATGAAAACCAAACATAAACGTCCTCTCCAGAGGCCATGTGGTATAGCACACACTCCCCACGGGCTTCATCAACGCACACATGCAGCTCAGACACATCCTTCACAACAAACATACAGGATGTGATAGCTGCCCTCTCAAAGCGTCTGTTCAGGTAGAAGACTGAATTCCAGCTTCTGCCGTCTCCTTCTTGGCCTTCTTGTTGGCGTGTGCTTTCTGGGCCGTCCCCCTCTTCAGCTGCTGCTCCTCCAGTCTCTGCTGCTTCTTCTGCAGGTATGCCGTCACGTTGTCAAAGCTCACCTTGTATAGATGCTCGAAGCGGCTGTCGGTCCTCGTGGAGGCTGTTGGTAAGAGAGCAAACGGTTGGTGACAGGAACCACATGCACATCAAAAATATCAGGTATGGACATAAACCAAAACCTTTACACTCGGGTCATATCTGATGGCATACCGAGGTTCTAACTAAAGTTAGCACCTCTGTTAGATATTATCAATGTATCTTTACTAACATGTACCACAGTCCTTCAAAGTTGTACCTTTAATTAGCACCTCTCTACTAGATATTATCAATGGGTCTTTACTAATGGGTCATGTACCACAGTATTTTAAAGTAGCTGTAATTAAACCTCTTCTTAAGAAGCCCACTCTGGATCCAGAGGTGTTGGCTAACTACAGACCTATCTCTAGGTTATTTTACTCCACCCACGAAAAAGTAGTTCCTCTAGATAGCTTTGCCCTGGCCTTCAGTCCCATCTTAAAGAAGCTTGAACTTATCTTTGATCAGGATATATCCTTTAACTCTTAGAAGAAGAAAAAAACTTCAAGGACCTTCAATTAACCTCTGTAAAATTGCAAAAATCAGACCCATCCTGTCCAGACAGGATCTCCACAGCAGGGCTGGCCCAGCCCAATGCCACACACTGGACTAGTTGGATGCTGACAGAGGCCACCCTGATCATGGGGAGTTTTTCCTGATCCGATGTGAGGTCCTGGGACAGGGATGTCGTATGTGTACAAATTGTAAAGCCCTCCGGTGCAAATTGGTAATTTGTGATTTTGGGCTATACAAAATAAACTGAATTGATCAAAAAAATCATTATGAACAAAATCCCTGCTAATTAAGCTGGTGTCAGGCACAAGATGTTTGGGGGAGGCGGTGTGTGGCGTCACGTGACACTCAGGCTATTTCAGTCTAGAGGTGCGAGGACGAGAGAGGTAGGACATAGGAGATACACTGACAAGAAGCACACGTGTACACGTGCGTGTACACGTGCATGTGCATGTGTTGACTCACGCTCAAGTGTCTCCCAGTGTGGCTTGAAGGCTTCAGTCACTCTGTTCAGTTCAGGGCTCTCAGCATCACACTAGATGGAGCAAGAGAGTGTGCAGCAGGCAGTCAGCACACAGGAAGTAGAATTGAGAAATGTTGAATACTAAAGACGGCCACAGTAGCCAACGGACAGTCAGAATGATTACATCATACAGAAGCAAACTCTTTAAAATGACATTTTAGTAACAGGAGATTCCCAGGGGTTGTGTCTGCCTCATGAAAAGAAAGTAGATACCGTGGCAACCACAAATGTCCTGCAGTAAACCATGTGTCATACTATACTGCTGAATTCAACCATTCCTCTTTTAACTTTAAACCATGGAAATATATTACTGGATAGTTAGAATCATGAAAACATGTACAGCTGAGATGAGTCATTTCCTTATTGGAATGTTTGTATTTGTATTCCATTGGCCATCCTTAATCTAAAATGTAATTAATAATTTGTATCAGAATTTAAGATGTAGACTAATTCACATTCAAACTGTGTCACATTAGTTAATGACTTTGTAACTGCTCATACTGAGCTGCAATGCTATTTATTGGCCAGATGTGCATGAACAGGTGGTGTGAGCTCCCAGCTGACCAACCAGAGCTCCTGTTTGTTTTTGTTAAGTATTTAAGTTAAGAGTTCTTTAATGGGTCGTCGTTTATATATATTTATTTATTTATTTATTAAATAGAATAATTTCATAATAATTATATTAATAATATATTAAAAAGAAGATACAAGTCAAATCTAAAGAACAATATTTAGATTTTACTTCTATCTTTTCGTGTGTATGGAACCATCAATCAGTCAGGATATGTGTCTGAACGCATCACACTGACCTCCCAGGAGTCTTGTCTGAGTGTGTACATTTGAAGTGGTGCATCACTGGAGTCCATCAGCACCCAGAGACGGCCCTGCGGGTCAAAGGCCATGTCCAGGGCGCAGTGGGGCAGGGAGAGCTTGCTGTGTGGAAGCAGCTTCTCCTCGCCCTCCCGCTCCAGGGTAAACAACTGAACAGTGGACACTCTGAGGACACAATGTTGAATCAATCACATCATTACTGGGTTCATCCATCACGTTTTGAATGTATTCTAAACATTGAAGTGGCGGCTTCACTTTGCGACTCTGACCTTCAGTGACCTTAAGTGTCATCTACCTATGCAGCTCCACAGTGACCTTGTGCTGTGGTCACTGTGGAGTCCAAACATACATTGAAGAGGCAAACACAGCTTGAGGCCAGGGGTGGTGTCCCTTCATGACCAAGAAAAAAGCAGCCTCCTGTCCACAGCTACTCTGGAAAAGGGTTTGGAACTTTAAGTGACTGAGAAACTTTAAACTGGTTGTGAAACATTCACAGTTCAACCGCTACCTCCATATGACCTCCATAAGTAAAAGAGAACTTCAGTCAGAAGATAGTCTATTTCTATACAGTTATTCTTAGTTCTTGTGCCACCAGGTCAGATTACATGTTCACTCACTCCATTTCTACATGCTTGCTAGGTTTTACTTTCCCTTTCTTAGAATCCATTTATTTTATTCTGTCACTCTGTGATCACATCACTTTCCAGTATTTATATTCATAGGTGAAAAGTAATCCAGTACATTTTCTTAAATACTGAGCCTTGACGATTTTACTCGAGGAGAATATTTTTAGTTTTGCTACATCCATCTGACGCCTTTACTAAATGATTTTACTTTGTATGAACTTATCAAATCTGATGCACTGCTGGAGTTCAACTTCTCACAAGTTGTAATGCAGTGGTGAACTCAACATTTAAAGTCTGACATGCATTTACTAAACCAGTTAGAAATGTTCAATTTCTAACTTGTTTATTGTTTATTTTGTATAGCCCAGAATCACAAATTACAAATTTGCATCAGGGAGCTTTAGTCCTGCACTGATTGTTTTATTGGTCGATTACTTTTTAAATGGAGAAACCGTAAATAAACACAATGTAGATGTTCAGTGCATCCCCGTGTCTACTCTCCATAGTTTGTATTCCAGATAGCAGGGACATATTTTCACGCTGTACAAATGGCCCACACATATTTTCAGTCCTGACATGATTATCATTTAACATGACATAGTACATCATACATTCTTTGTTGCAAGTTTCTCCAATGTGAAGATTTGCTGCTTTTCTGTGTTTCACTGTAAATTCCGCCTCTGTGCTGTGGACTGTTTTGACATATTTGGATTTTAGAATAAAAAAATTAAAGCAATTGATAGACTAACTGAAATTACTATGTAGTTGGATTCCAATAAATCTCATTTACAATTCAAAAAAGGGATTTTTTATTAAAACCTTTGTTTATGTAACAAAATAATCTTTGGCAAATATACAGCAATTCATTGGTTAATCTTTTTTTCTTTCTTTTTTCTGATTTCCATTCAAACCAGATTTATTTTTAGTTCAGAGGGTATGATTTTAATTTTGTTTCACATTTATTCTCATTATTATCTAATTTGGTACGTCTTAGGTAAAGAAGTCAAATGAAACACCAAAGTATGGTTTACGTTTGGTTCTAACTTGTTATTTCATCATTTCAAGGGTTGATTGAAAAAAAAAAAAAAAAAAGTTAGCAGCATCCCCAAAACTAACCCTATTCCATGTTTACAGAGTGCTGTGAAAGCAGACTTTGTCTACCTGCAGAGTCAAATGGCTGATTCCTACATGAAGTCACTCACCTTTCACACTGCACAGCTACATAGCGAGCGTCAGGAGAGCTGCTGATACGGCATACAGTTGCCTTGTGGGAAATAAAGCAGAGTAGTGAAGTCATTTCAGGAATCTTATTGTTCTTTTTACAAAATAGGGGAATTGTTACTGACAGTCTTTGAACTGGTACTTAATAAATAAGAGCACCAACGTAGTTTCGCCTGATTGAAAGTTTATTTATTCAGAAGAAACTCGCCAACAAAAAGCTCTCTTTATCAGCAGCTCCTGGCTCTAAACATCTCGAAGGCAGAGCTTGAAAGATTACGGACACTTTAAAGCTGCATTAATACATCTTTTTATTTTCCCAATAGATTAAATGACTATGTATAGTTTGAAAGGTGTCGCTTGTAGTAACAAACCCCCATTAGAGAACTATCATCAGCCTCTTTCTGCTCATTGCGGTCGTGTTAGGGCTGCTTCCAGTGAAACAGCTGGATGTACCGAGTGTAAACAACGCTAAAGTAACACCCAAACTGGAATAGCTTGGAATGGAAGCAATATTGTGACAGTATCGCTGCACATGAACACGTTAACCGACTACAGAAGAACAA
This sequence comes from Myoxocephalus aenaeus, assembly GCA_038501785.1. Lineage (NCBI taxonomy): Eukaryota > Metazoa > Chordata > Actinopteri > Perciformes > Cottidae > Myoxocephalus > Myoxocephalus aenaeus. The sequence continues at coordinate 3,211,494 of JBAMJR010000038.1, read as the reverse complement.
TAAAGTGGTTTGATCATGTAAATGCCACCACACTGCAGAAAAGACAAGCAGCAGTCTCCCAAGTTGACAAAACTAAGCAGAATGAAAAGACCAAACCTTGTGGTCTTGGGAGTTTTTTTCCATGTGTTTATTGCCTGCACTTGCACTTCAAAAGTTTTAAAACAGTCATTAAAAACAGGCTTTTTTTCTTTTTATGAAAATCTAATGTCAGGCTTAACTGGCTGATATTAGCTGAATGTTCATTTGTTTATTACTAGCCATTTAGACTACTGTAACTTACATTCCCCTGGATTACCTAATAAGTGGATAATACAACTAAACCTAGTTCAGAATGCCAGAGTCACATTACCCCAGAGTGTAAGACACAGCTACCTGTAACTTTTCAAATTGATTTATTAAAGTTTTTTCTACTTGTTTACAAAGCCTTAAGTGAAATTGCTGCTTTCTACATTTGTCCCATAAGAGTCTGTTTTATGACACCAAACTGTGGAACTTACTGACACTGGATATCAGAATGGAAAACTCTCCCTGTATTTTTGAAAGGAAATTAAAAACCTCCATTTTAAATCTAGCTTTTAACTAGGGTGACCAGACGTCCTCTTTTTCCCGGACATGTCCTCTTTTCCAGACTTAAAAAAAGCGTCCGGCAGGGATTCCAAAAACGTCCGGGATTTTGCTACGTCCGGGAAAATAGTTATTACCCCCTTACAAGTTTTGGAAATGGTATCTCCCTCACGTTCCACCTTCTTGCATAAGCTCTGACTGTAGAGAGAACTGTCATTGGTCGACCGATCTCAACGTAAATGTAAGTTCACGGCATGCTATACACTACTACTACTACCCACCCCCCCGCGACAAAGTGCCCTCTTTTCCACAAACTCAAATCTGGTCACCCTATTTTAACCTAAATTCCACTCAATTCCATTTATTTTGTATAGCCCAAAATTACAAATAACCCTCAGTGGGCTTTCCAATCTGTACACACACAACATCCTCTGTCCTGGGACCTCACATTTTGTTCAGGAAAAACTCACATCGGTCCCAAAAAAACCTTTAAGGGGAGAAAAAACGAAGTACTAAAGTATTTCTACTAAGGCACATGGTGCTTTGAGCTAAATGCTAACACATCTTAGCTTCATTACCTGCCGGACAGCGTACCGGTGCAGGCTTGGGGTCCGAGCCTAAAATGGACTTTCTGGGTGCCCCTCCGTTGCTAAATGCTAACGTTAGCGTAGCTGTGATGCTAACCGACGCTACGGACTAGAGGTCGTGAGAGCTTATAAGACTTTCAGTCAGGATTTAGAAAGCATCATAGCACAGAGACAGACAGCACTGGTGACAATTAATAATGACTAATGTAAACGATGAAGCCTCTGACCACCGCCGTTCGTCATGGAGTTCCACAAGGTTCTGTGCTTGGACCAATTTTATTCACCTTATATTTCCTTTAGGCAATATTATCAGAAAACACTCCATAAACTTTCCCTTCTGTGCCGATGATACTCAACTATATCTATGGATCAAGCCAGATCCACCAGGTCGCTAAACTTCAAGCGTGTCTTAAAGACATAAAAACCTGGATGACCTGAAACTTCCTGCTGCTGACCTCGGACAAGACTGAAGTTATTCTACTCGGCCCAGAACACCTCAGAAATCAACTATCTGACGATATGGTTTCCCTGGATGGCATCGCTCTGGCATCCACCACCACCGTAAGGAATCTCTGAGTTATTTTTGACTAGGACCTATCCTTTGGCTCCCACGTGAAACAGATCTCAAGGACTGCCTTTTTTCACCTACGGAACATCTCAAAGATCCGGCACATCCTGTCTCAAAGCGATGCAGAAACATTGATCCACGCATTTGTTACTTCAAGACTGGATTACTGTAACTCCGTATTATCAGGCTGCTCCGGAAAGTCCCTTGGGTCTCTCCAGTTGATCCAGAATGCTGCAGCTCGTGTACTAACGAGGACGCGGAAGAGAGATCACATTACTCCTGTACTAGCTGCTCTCCACTGGCTTCCTGTAAGATCGAGAATCATATTTAAAATCCTTCTCCTTACCTACAAAGCCTTAACTGGTGATGTACCATCATATCTTAAAGAGCTCATAGTGCCATATTACCCCGCTAGAGCGTTACGCTCACTGAATGCAGGGTTACTTGTGGTTCCCAGAGTCTTAAAAAGTAGGTTGGGGGCTAGAGCTTTCAGTTATCGGGCTCCTCTTCTGTGGCATCAGCTTCCACTTTCAGTCCGGGGGGCAGACAGTCACCTCATTTAAGAGTAGACTTAAGACTTTCCTCTTTGATAGCGCTTATACTTAGGGCTGTTTCAGGCTTATAGTTAGGGCTGGCTCAGGTTTGCCCTGGTCCAGCCCCTAGATATGCTGCTATAGGCCTAGACTGCTGGGGACATCTTAGGATACACTGAGCTCCTCCTCTCCTCTTCTCTTCTTCTGGATGAATTCATGTCTCTTCAATGCACATTACTAACTCTACTTTTTCCCGGGAGCCTCTGATTCCTCGCCTCAATTTTCCATGGATCGTGGCTGTCTGGAACCGGTCCTGTCTCCTACCTCCTGTCTCCTGTCTCCTGCCTCCTGTCTCCTGCCTCCTGTCTCCTGCCTCCTGTCTCCTGCCTCCTGCCTCCTGTCTCCTGCCTCCTGTCTCCTGCCTCCTGTCTCCTGCCTCCTGTCTCCTGCCTCCTGCCTCCTGTCTCCTGCCTCCTGCCTCCTGTCTCCTGTCTCCTGTCTCCTGCCATGGCCCTGCTGATGCCCCTCCTCTCTACCTCCTTCTGCTTCATGGATCGTGGTTATCTGGATCGTGGTCCATGCCTACTACTCATTATATGATTAATTTCTGTCATATGCATGTAATGTAACTCTGTTACGTTATTCATTCTGGTCACATGACATCTATTGCTTCTGTCCATCCGGGGAGAGGGATCCTCCTCTGTTGCTCTCATGGAGGTGTCTTCCCTTTTTCCCCTATGAAAGTTTTTTTTCTGTTTTTTGGGGGAGTTGTTCCTGATCCGATGTGAGGTCCTGGGACAGGATGTTATGTGTACAGATTATAAAGCCCTCAGAGGCAAATTTGTATTTGTGATTTTGGGCTACATAAAACTAAACTGAATTGAATAAGTAGGCTACCTGATCCACTACTGAGAAATGTTGAGGCAAGAAATCAACCGTCCCTGTCATTGTAATTCACCAATTCAGAGGGTTCAATCTAGTCATATGTGACTATTGATCAATATCCATGTATTTATTATTATTTAAATGTTTGGGGGATATTTAGGTTATTTGTAACATGGCTATATGGAAATTAATAAAGTTTTGAACTAATACTCCTATTGTATCAAACAGTCAACATGTAAATGATAAATATGGCCAAAAGAGTGAGACCATCTGAGAATATCTTGGCAATCCATCCAATAGTTGGTGAAATATTTTTACTGAGAGATGAAGGGTCCAGGAATCACCAGTCATCGGGAGGCGCTCACCTTGTGTTCGACGGCCTCAGAGCTCGGTGCATCTTCAAGCTCCTTGAGGTCCCAGCTCTGCAGTTTACGGCCAGACTCGTACTCCCACAGCTTCATGGTCCCGTCCTGACAAACACATGTATATTACATCCTATTAGTTTCAGTTAATGGTCCGTGATGAAACCTCTGGGTCAGTTTGATCTTCTGCTGTCAAAGTTTCAACGTACAGGAGATCTTTGCTGTATTAAAATACAGACTGTTTATGCGGGAGTGTCACAATAGGGAGGTTTTAGAGAAGATGCATGTGATTGTGAAGAAGTGAGCATACAACTGGATATATGAGCCTTTGAGTTTACTAGACGAGTTGTGAGAGACTTCGTTACAGATGTTGATATAATTTAGCCGTTTTCAACGACACAACCCTTTACTTGAAATGATCAAGACTTTTCTCAGTTCACTGTGGAGGCATGGAGAAAAACAAAGTTTTCATCAAGAAATCAAGTAACTGAAAAACAAAAGGGTCATTTTGTGGGTGAAGTATTCCTTAAAAAAGCCAGGTGGAAATCCAAGAGTCACAGCTACACCCAAATCTTAATTGACTACAGACTAAAGTGGAGAGCATGAAGCTCGTGATAGTTATAAGTGGCCTGTATGTGTGTGTGTATATGTGTTAATGTAACTTGAAAAATGCACACACCCCCGATCCAGACAGCAGCCAGCGTGGATGACCTGAAGGGACCAGCAGAGCACTCACAAACCTGGAAGAGAACAGGAATAGTATTAATCAAACAACACTTGTGCCATGTGGTGGAGCGGTGCTACATCCCCACACAGGATTGGCGGCCATATCACGAAATGGCCACAGTGGCCCACACTACACCTCCCAGAATGCCTCAGCACTCACCCAGCTGTAGGTGCTTGAGCTACCTAATTGAGGCAGGGCCGGAGTGCTTCAAAAAGGGCAGAGGGGAGAACACAGAGCTGGGAGCAGAACCTTCAGGTATCAAGCTCCTCTTCGGTGGAACTAGCTTCCACTTTCAGTCCGGAGGGCAAGCAGTCACCTCATTTAAGCGTAGACTTAAGACTTTCCTCTTTGATAGTTTATAGTTAGGGCTGGCTCAGGTCTATAGTTAGGGCTGGCTCAGGTCTGCCCTGGTCTAGCCCCTAGATATGCTGCTGTAGGCCTAGACTGCTGGGGGACATCTTAGGATACACTGAGCTCCTCTTCTCTTCTTCGCTCTCTCCTTCTGGGTGAATTAATGTCTCTTCAATGCACATTACTAACTCTACTTCTTCCACAGAGCCTTTGTGCTGTCTGGAGCCGGTCCTACCTCCTGCCTCCTTGTCTCCTGTCTCCTGCCATGGCCCTGCTGATGCCCCTCCTCTCTACCTCCTTCTGCTTCATGGATATCTGGATCATGGACCATGCCTACTACTCATATGAATAATTTCTGTCATATTCATGTAATGTGCTGTAACTCTGTTACGTTGTTCATTCTGGCCACATGACATCTATTGCTTCTGTCCATCCGGGGAGAGGGATCCTCCTCTGTTGCTCTGCTGTAGGGTTCTTCCCTTTTTTCCCTGTGAAAGGGTTTTTACTATCTTTATTGGGGGAGTTTTTCCTGATCCGATGTAAGGTCCTGGGACAGGATGTTATGTTACAGATTGTAAAGTCCTCAGAGGCAAATTTTAATTTGTGATTTTGGGCTATATAAAATAAACTGAATTGGGAAGGAGCTGGGCGAGCAGACTGGGAACCGACACCTAAGAATGGGAGGAGCTGCTAACAGGGACCTGCTGTGTTTTGATGGACTTCTGATTTAGTTTAAGGGACACTTGACATTGTTTGATGGATTTTTGATTGAAGTGATTACCTGTGTCGCCAGTTTTATTCAAGAATACAACTTCACCCTCTTTTTATTTGATATTGCACCACACAGGTTCAGTTACTCACTGTTGATGGCCCAGGCAGAAGGACTGGATGTTGTACGGAGCCCTGAGGTGGCTCACTCTGATCTTCTCGTCACGGTCTGCTGTGATGAGATACTTGTCGTCTGGCGACATGCTCTGAAAGACAGCAGAAGGGGACCCTCATTCAGTCGCTCAACTCAGGCAGACACATTATGAGACAATGGTACACTAACAAGGTCATGAGGGGATCAATGTGTCAGCAGTGTTCTTGCCAAGAACAGAAAAAACAAACCCTTTCATGGGAAAAGGCTTTGGTGGACATGGCTCTTAATACAGCATTTTCTTTAAATCAGAAACGTTACTACACCACTACGCGCACTACATCTGCCGGGCTCCCAACTCCAGCTCTGTCGGGGCGGAATCTGCTTTCATATTAACGAAGGTTGGTGAGCAAAAACCCCAAAGGACACGGTAGAAGGCCTCAAAGTCTACAAAGCACATGTAGACTGGTTGGGCAAACTCCCAGGATCCCTCCAAATCTGCACTGCTCCTCTTGAATCTGAGGTTCGACCAACGACACCAAGTCTTCAGGCGCTGCCCCTCTCCAGGGGATATGTTGGTCGGGTTTAGGACCAACACAATGCTCCTCCCCCGCTGAGAACAGCCTGGGGTCGGCCCTGCTTTCCCTTCCTGAGCCGTCGGATGGTTTGCCCGAACCTCCTTGAGGCCAACAGAAAGTCCTTCTCCATGGCCTCCCCAAACTCCTCCTATGCCCGAGTTTTAGCATCCACGACCACCGCAGCTGCAGCCCTTTAGGCCTGCCAGGCCCGAAAGGTTGCCCTTTACGACAGGCACCGATGACCTTCCGACCACAGCTCCTAGCGGCCGCGTCCACAATAGAGGCTTTGAACACAGTCCACTCGGATTCCATGTCCCCAGCCTCCCTCGGGATGTGTGAGAAGGATCCTCTGCCAGACGTTCCAAGTTCACCCTCACTACACGTTTGGGCTTGCCAGGTCTCTCTAGCCGGCTCCATCTGACCCAACTCACCACCAGCTGTGGATCATCTCTGCTCCTCTCTTCACCCGAGTATCCAAGACATACGGCCGCAGATCAGATGATACGATTACAAAGTCCATCATTGATCTCCGGCCTCAAGTGTTCTGGTACCAGGTCCACTTATGAGCCTCCTTATGCTCCAACATGGTGTTCCTTATGGACCAACCGTAAGTGGTTCCTAAACTGGGGTATGAACCAAACATTCTGAATACTGTTACATTTGAATGAGAGTCTTTAAACATCTGCAAATATTGAGACCTATTGTTTAATAACAAGTAACTGTAGTCTGGGGAACTAATGTTCCCAGCATTGGTGTTCCTTACTACAGCTAGCAGCATAGACAGGTGGCCCATCTTCAGCTCGCCCTCCCTCTGCGGCTCCACCACGGAGAAGGAGTACACATCTCCTGATTTGTCAGTCGCCAGCAGCTCGTCCTCCGCCTGGCTGAACATCAGGGAGGTGCATCTCCTCACCACCCACCTGTGTAACACACACACACTGTTACCACATTGCATCCTTATCTGTACAGTACATGAAGCTGCTGTGGATTAAGTTCTACCTGATGCTGATACACTGCCATGCCGGCTCACAGTGAAACAGGACAAGTCTCTTGGTGTCATCAGTCAGCGCCACTAGCTTTCCAGATGACGACACGGCGAAGGCAAGGACCTTGTCACTTCCTGTTTCCTCTGAGGCACCGCCATCCCTGATGACAGGGGAGACAAGCTACAGCTGTTACAATTCATATTCATCTTTGGATCCGTTCTTATTCTAAAAAATTTAAACTTAATCCTTTTAAATCTATTACTTTTTTTTAAATGTATTTTATTGTTAATGCATTTCTCTTCTTGCAGAGTCTTCCTATTCCTGTTTTTAGGAGTCAATGCGTCAAAAAGAAATGGTATAATTACCCATAGACTGTACACTTCCTTGACAACCAGGGTTCATTGCTTGTTCCTACCTGCTGTTATCATCCTTCCCACTCTTTGGCTTCTTCTCAGCAGTGCTGCAGTCGAACACAAACACGTCTCTGCAATAAAGTACAATGCGGATGAGTTCCTCACAATGCCAGTTTCATGAGGAGAAGACGCGTGTGTTATGAGGGATTCAACCCTAACCCACAGGTAACCATCACAGAAAACACACGTGTGTTAAGAGGGATTCAACCCTAACAGGTAAACATCACAGAGAACACACGTGTGTTAAGAGGGATTCAACCCTAACAGGTAAACATCACAGAGAACACACGTGTGTTAAGAGGGATTCAACCCTAACAGGTAAACATCACAGAGAACACACGTGTGTTAAGAGGGATTCAACCCTAACAGGTAAACATCACAGAGAACACACGTGTGTTAAGAGGGATTCAAACCTGGCCTGTTTGCTGTGAGTTGCAACGAGTTTCTTGTCACAGGCGACAATAAACCACTCTCCACAGAAACCGACGGCCGTCATGGTTGTTGTGTGTGTGTGTGTGTGTGTGTATCGTGCGACGGTAGCCCACGCGGAGAAGCGTATTCTGTCGCGCGCTAATTGCGTCACAGCCCACACAACTCACGCCCCTTGTAGAAAGTACAGAATGTACACAGAGGACGGCTCTTACGCAACATGCGCAGCGTGTTCACATCAAACGCCACATGTAGACACGTAAAGTGAGCGAGCAGCAGAACCACAGACACCTCACCGAACCCTGCAGAACCACAGACACCTCACCGAACCCTGTAGAACCACAGCACGGTCCCATATTCACCGTAGTGTCAAAAGAGAGAGGCAAGGTGATCCCGCTGGCCTGGGTCGGGAGGGGGCGGAACTCCCTTTCATGTGTGAGCTCCATAAAAGCGTGTTTTAAAAGGGGCAGATCCACGTCCACGCTGCCGAGATCCGGTCCTGCTGCTGAGACCCGCTCCTGCCGAGACCCGACCTGCTGAGACCCGACCAGCCGAAAAGAAGCGCACACCCTTCCTACTTATCGAAAGGTAACAGCCACATGTTGTCCCCACTGCGTTAGAACAGCAGTCCTCTTGGCTGCAGGCTGAGACAAGGTCACGCGTCACCAGAGCTGTATGTGAAGGTTGTTGTGTCGCAGCTCTGTTTTTCTTGCTCGGTGCTGATGGAAACTTGCTCAAGTTCCACGTTGGAAACATTTGGTGTTGGGGAGGCTCGTCTTGATTCATGTGTACTTGATGTCCAGCACAGGCAGGCTGTACGGAAAGATGGCGTCTTCCTTGCTGAGGATAGGACGACTGGGCTCTGTCAAGGTAACCGTCTCTGCTCTCGGCTGCTCGGTGCTTTACATGTTTCTCTTTCCTTCATGTAACTGTGTTGGAGGAGAAGCTTCTCCTCCAACACAGTTACACGCTCCTCCAACACAGTTACACGAAGCCTCTGCTCCACAGTGTAAAGACCCAGTGACTCACTGGGATCTGGCCTTCTTTAAATGCTGCTGGACATGTTCACTTGGAAGAGTCTCATTTGTGTCAGAAATGGATTTAAGGCTTATTTTGTTTAAATCACTTGCACCACACTCAGCTGCGAGGTTATTACAAACTTTAACAACCCAACCTTATAAAAGATGGAGCCGTGTCCCGGTCCTGGGGAAATGTTCATAAATGATGCACAACACATGTCAATGTGCTGGAATGGTGCAATACAGCATACAATAGATTTACATGTAAATATCATATAGCCTACCGTTGCCTCTAATAAGAGCACTGTTGCCACTAGAGGTCCTCCTATCGGAGGTTCAGCTCAAACCTGCTGCACACCTGGTGCTACTGAGCCATAACTATTTATATCAGAGCTCCCTGGTGACGCCATGGTGACCATCAGTCTCTGAATGTGGGGGTACACCCCCACATTCAGAGACTGATGGTCACCATGGATTTTTTTTGGTGGTTGGGGACCGCTGCTCTACAGAGCAGCGGTCCCCAACCACCGGGCCAAAAAAAATCAAGGTCAGAAAGCTGTTTTATTTTGAAAAATGACCGGATACAGCAGTTTGTGCGTCTGTACCCCAAAAATGAAACTACGTTTTTACTCTTGTTCTGGATTAAAATCAAGGCAGACTATCTGAGATCGCCCAAAAGTCCTGTTTTACAGAGTAGACTGGACTAAAGGTTCAAGTTGCCAGTAGACTGGACTAAAGGTTCAAGTTGCCAGTAGACTGGACTAAAGGTTTAAGTTACCAGTAGACTGGACTAAAGGTTTAAGTTACGAGCAGACTGAACTAAAGGTTTAAGTTAAGCAGTAAACTGGACTAAAGGAACCCAGAGATGGGACCGGCTCGTTGCAGAGAAACAAGCTCAGGGCTCCACTAATTCAGCGTAATGGTGAGTTTATTTTTATGCACTTTATTTGTCTTTATGCCGGGCGTATCACTTCGTTTCGTCATATTTATTACGTCATATTTATCACGTCATATTTTTCGCCCACACCGTGAAGGCCAGTCCGTGACAATATCTTCTTACATGAAACCGGTCCGTGGCTTAAAGGTTGTGACCGCTGGTGTAGACGGTGGTGGGAGGCGGATCCCTGTGAGGAAGTTTAAAGTTGATCTGGGAGTTATAGAAGGAAATTGCAAATTGGCAGAAGTACACAACGTTAAAAAAAAAATCTGAATGTACATTTCCTCATTTGTACTTCTAAAACCATTTAGTGTGGATCCTTGGCACTTCTTTTAAGTGCATGCTCAAGGACACAGGTCCTGCTGTCCAGTCAGGTAAATGTGAAAAGCCAGAAACTCAGGCTGGCCCAGTAATTCCAGTGTGGTTTGTATTGCTTAACAACCCAATGAGTCCTGCTGACTTAAAGTATGCATTTAGACAGTCATTGGTCCTTTTGCAAAGTAAGACAAGTGTGTGTGTGTGTGTGTGTGTGTGTGTGTGTGTGTGTGTGTGTGTGTGTGTGTGTGTGTGTGTGTGTGTGTGTCAGTGTTTACAGGAGAGCTGGATTACTCTAAACAGAGCACCTGCAGCTGCAGCCCTTAGCACAAAATCTGGAGGTTCCAAGAAATCGTCAAAAAAGAGCAGTTTGGGTAAGTTTCAGAGTCGCTGCTGTCTCAACATGTGGCCAACAGTTTACAATGCTCACATTACTGTTGAGACAGTCTGGCAGACATACAGTCAAATGACATTGTTGGGAACAATGTTGTAGGAAAGGTCCTAACCTTTCCTACAACAATGCATGCCAGCAGCTGATTGGTCATGGCTGCAGTGTAAGAGCCCTTGTGTAATGTTGCTATCAGAATTAGCTGCATTTGCAGGATTCTGCATATATTGCAGATTTGTATGTGTTTTTACAGGATATGTGGTTGACAACGTTGATATTTGATTACTGATTTTGAAGGACAAAAAAAAAACAACCTCTGGAGGGTCTCTGTCTTAATGAATGTATTTAATTGGTAAATTTTTTTGCAGTCCAGTTGGACACAAGGTCACAAAGGACATGGCTGTTTGTTGCTATCTGGTTCAAACTAAACTACAGAATCCAGTCTGCACATAAAGAATGATCCCAGTCACTTCCACACAGTGAGGCATACAGCGCATTAATTAAGCACTAGCATGGTATTGGTACTCTGTATCAAAGCCCTGGTAGCTCTAATGGACTGTAAAGGTGCATCGCTACTGCTGGGCAGTTTGAACCTCTTCTAACACTAGTGAGAATATAATGCTAGCATTGACTCCATTTGAACTGATTCAGCAATTTACCCGCATTTCTATTTTCCTCCCACTTTCTTTTATTACGCAATTTATTTATTTTTTAACCACAGTTTATAATTTTTTCCTTCTGTCTTTCCTTCCACAGCTTTTGAAGATCACTTGACTTTCTCACTAGTGTTGCATTTACTGTAAAATGTGGGTTATAAGCCACTACTTTTTTCTTTTCTTTTTTCAACTTTGACCTATGCGGCTTAAATATCGGCGCGGCTAATTTGTAGATTTTTCCAATTCTAAATTTAGCAGCAGTTGCAGAGACATACGGTACAAAATTCACGTAAAATACTCACCCGAGGAGGCGTGATGGAAAACAGGTCTGACGGCAGCGGTCCTAGAGGCAGGGGTCCCAACCTAGCGAGCGCTAGCTAGCGAGCTGGGAGCTTGCGCTGACAACACTGTTGTTTACTTGAGCTCAAACAGTGCAGCCTTGTGGCAGCTGCAGCTAGCACTCGAGCGCTGCCACGAGAATTTCTGGATTTACTGTTTGAGCTCAAGTAAATGACAGTGTTGTCAGCGCTAGCTTTCAGACAACCACCGAGCAGGACCCGCCCCGGCTCGACACCCGACTCGGGTAGCAGCAGCAACAGCGGCTTATAAACCGCCGCGGCTTGTTTCTGATTAAACACAACTTTTTTTGTTTGTAGATGCGGGTTATAAAAGGATGTGCCTTTTTATAACCCGCATTTTACAGTAGGTCCTTTTGATTAGTGTACTCCTTTTTATCTCAATATAAAGCTGCTCGAGGTTACAGTTGTTCCTTTCTGTCAACAGCTTTCTTTAAGATTTTCTGTTTGCCTTTACTCAAAGGCTCGTGATATTTCTTTATTTTCCTGTAAACTGGTAACCGATACCACCTTCCAGTATATCTTTGGATTTTTTTGAATTGTCTAGAATGTTGTCATTTTGTTAAATGTGGGTTTACATTGAGCATTTTGTCATTCAACCATATACATGTTTAAAAACATAATGCATATTGTCTGTTTGCCCTCCTTCTTTGTCCTAGACAAAGACCAGGCTAAAACCTACTTTGATGTAGAGAAACTGATCCAGCACAAGTCATATGAGTTTCCCAAGAAAGGATCAGCAGTAGCAGCTGCTGCAGCAGAAGCTGCAGCTAGACCAGCAGCAGAGCCCACACCCTCTGCTGCTGCACCCGAGGCTGCGGCAACTACCCCTGTGGTAGAAGCTGCTGCCTCAGCGGTTGAGGCTGCACCCGTTGTCGAGGCTGTTGCCGAGGCTGCACCCGTTGTCGAGGCTGTTGCCGAGGCTGCACCCGTTGTCGAGGCTGTTGCCGAGGCTGCACCCGTTGTCGAGGCTGTTGCCGAGGCTGCACCCGTTGTCGAGGCTGTTGCCGAGGCTGCACCCGTTGTCGAGGCTGTTGCCGAGGCTGCACCCGTTGTCGAGGCTGTTGCCGAGGCTGCACCCGTTGTCGAGGCTGTTGCCGAGGCTGCACCCGTTGTCGAGGCTGCAGCCGAGGCTGCACCCGTTGCCGAGGCTGCTGCCGAGGCTGCACCCGTTGCCGAGGCTGCACCCGTTGCCGAGGCTGTTGCCGAAGCTGTTGCCGAAGCTGCACCCATTGTTGAAGCTGTTGCCGAAGCTGTTGCCGAAGCTGTTGCCGAAGCTGCACCCATTGTTGAAGCTGTTGCCGAAGCTGCACCCATTGCCGTAGCTGTTGCCGAGGCTGTTGCCGAAGCTGTTGCCGAAGCTGTTGCCGAAGCTGCACCCATTGCCGAGGCTGTTGCCGAAGCTGTTGCTGAAGCTGCACCAGTGGTTGAAGCTGTTGCATCTATTGCTGAAGCTGCCGCTGCGGCTCCAGCAGAACCTCTTGTCGAACCTGCTGCTGAAGTTCCTGTTGAAGTTGCTCCTGAAACCCCTGCTGTACCTGTTGTGGAAGATGCTGCTGAAGTTGTCCCAGTTGAAGCTGCTGCAGTAGAAGCTGAGGTCTCTGCCCCTGTGGAGAGCACCGAGGAGCTGGTGGACCCGGCTCCAGTGGTTGCTGAAGCTGCAGGAGAGGAGCTGCAGGCGGACGCCCCAGCTGAACCCGTTGAGCCGCTTGAGGGTACACAATACAACCCCCCCCCCCCCCCACAATCCTTCTTTTCCTGCGGACTCTGCAGTCTACCAGTCATCACCATTTCTATGAATATACAGTAGTCGTTTGTGATGAGCGTAAAGATAAACTGTAAAGATACCTGACATCACAAACACACTTCTTTCCTGGCACAGGTTGTTCCTTATAGTCCCTCAGTGTTGCATTCTAACCCGTAACCTTAAACCATGTGTTCCCTTCTTCATGCCGTAGTACACTCCTGCCCCACATGGCTGGGTCACCTTTTAATTAGCTTTAGTTCAACTCATTGTCTCATGTGTTTGTGCTGCTTCAGCCATCTAGCATCTGATGCATGTCTCAACTGCACAGCATTTTGCCTCCAGCTTGTTGTCATGGTTCATTTCAGAGTCTTTTTCAGTTACTAACATCTGCCTGCTTACTGCAGTCATTTCTTTTGTTGTCTATAACATCTTTTAACCTTCCTGCATAAGTAACTCTGATTTGCTCCTCCCACAATTTACTCATACAGATGTAGTTTTAAGATCCCCACTTTCATTCCCAGTCTTAATTCAAAATATCTTCCAGCTTGATAGAAAATCATTTTCATCACATCTCCCAGATTTGTTGTTATGGTTTTATGGAAATGTTCTGCTTGATTTTTGTACTGGTAATTGTTGAACATAATGTTAAAGAAACTGTTTCCAGATGTGAATGAGAATGTTGCAAGCTGTCACCTTATTTTTATGTTTTTTCCCAAACTTCTCTCCTCCCCCTTTTGTCCCTTACACAAGTCACTTATTTAGGAGTTGCATGTTAAAATGAATATGTAATTAATCCCTCAATGTGTGGTCTATTGTTGGGTGTATTTTGTTAAGTTTAATGTGTAAACTTTCTTTCACGGTAAAAGCACCCTGGTTGCCATGTGTGGAGCCAAACTTGAAGCTTTGTACATTTGTTCTTCGAGTTCACGGTTAAGATTTTTTTGTTTAATTGTTTGCAACCTATACCTTACAGCAGCTCTGGTAATTTGTTGCCGAGCATGACCCATCACAGCAACCTTTTTAACCTGTCAACTGACTTGTACACCTTCTTTCCGATCTGACCCCTGTTCTTGGCTGCTCTGTCTACCACTCCCAGGTGTTATGTGCATGAGGGTTACAGTTACAATCTGATTGGTTGTTTTATTTATTTGTTCGAGCCAAATGGACTGATATCCAGGCGCATGTAGTTGGTTTACGAGTATTTTTCTACGAAATGTGTTTAATTTATTTTTCTTCCTTTGACTCTCAGCTCAAATGGACCCAATCCAGAAGATCTTCTTGGACTCCATACGCGAGTACTCTACAAAAAGCCAGTAAGTCTCACTAACTTCACAAAGCAGCTTTTTTTTTCTTCTTCTCTTTCTCTCAACTTTCCAGGGCACTAATGGGTTCAGCTAACCTGTACGTAGCAGAGATTTAAACTGTAGCTGTATGATCAAAGCAAGCGCGTAACCTGTATGTTTATTGCTTTTATGATGTTTTTTTTTTTATAACCATTTATTTCCTTTAGTGATGGCTTGTTATATCTGGCCACAGGGACTACGGTTGAAATTTAGCCTTAGCTAAGACTGACACATTTACCCCTGGGTTGATTGATGTGTACGGTCCTTGTTCAAATAAATAAATGAAATGAAACATGTTCAACTGCCAAAACATGCAATAGAAGTTTGCCCCACACAGGTGATTCAGATGACGGTTATATGTTCAGTATTTGGAAAACTAATAAAGGACATTTGCTTCAGATTTTCATTTCCGCTGATCAAATCACAGCTGTGGACACTGCTGAGGAAACTGTGTGCTTCAATGTCCAAAGTCTCACCTTTTTTGAGAACCATAATATCATTTTTAGATTTACATGTTGTCTCAAATTATCGATCTCTTTAGGAAGTTGTGATGTTTTAATTGGGATAATGAACAGTAAGTGGGTCATTAGTGTAAAATGAATCGCAGGATGAGTCGAGGCCCCTTTGCTGCTCACCCTGCTGAGCGGGGCCCTGTGTATTATTCATCTAAAACTGACCATCCAAAACATAATGGTATGCTATGATGCTTTCTAAATCCTGACTGAAACTCCTCAAATAAACTTGTCATGTAGAAAATCACACAACTGATTTGCGACTACCTTCTCCAGTATCTTGGAGAGGAAGGGAAGGTTAGAGATAGGTCTGTAGTTAGCCAACACCTCTGGATCCAGGGTGGGCTTCTTAAGAGGTTTAATTACAGCTACTTTAAAAGACTGTGGTACATGACCCGTTAGTAAAGACAACATTGATTGACAAACAGTTTCTGAAGCCAGAACACAAATTGGGTTACTTGCATATCATATACCTACAGCTCGTTTTGTGCCGTCTTTGACGTGCCTTTAAAAACGCTGTCAGTTGGCCTTGCATGACGAGTGCTGCCGGAGCAGCACTCGTCATGCAAGGCCAACTCAAAAGCCCCACAAAACTTCACACAATCAATTATTTTGGATAAAATGTGCCCGTTTTTATCCACCATTGAAAACCATCATTGTGTTTCTTCACCACAGTCCTGTGTCTGTGGATAGCGATGTTGACTTAGCTTGATATGCTAGCTTAGTAGCTTGACGGAGTTATCCATATGTGTCCTCCTGGTGTTCTCATGTTTTCTTAATTTTTACGACAAGTGCTTCATGTCCCTTACTCTCGTAGCTGTCCATGCTGGATCGGTCCACGTTGATTTTTAAAAAGCAAGCATGGAAAGTAAAATACGGCGTTAGCACGACTGCATCCAGCAGCTAGCTTAGCCAAACCGTCCTGTTGTAGCTTAGCCGTCTGCACAGAAGCTCAAGCTGCTCCTTTCATGCCAGTCTTTTGTTTTATGGTGAGGTCCGGTTGATCTGGGACCAGGTGTTCTACCTGCAGTGGTGTATAAAGTACCCAAAAGCCGTACTTGAGTAAAAGTAAAGATACCTTACTGGAAAATTACTCCAGTAAAAGTAAAAGTCACCTATTAAAATACTACTTGAGTAAAAGTCTTAAAGTATCTGATATTTTCTGTACTTAAGTATCAAAAGTATTTTTCTGATATAAAATGTACTTAAGTATTGAAAGTACAAGTACATGCTTTTAATAAAAAAGCAAGCAAAGGGTCAGAATTATGAAGTTTATTCTTTTAAGTGCTGTGGTCACCATGACCAAGGACCAGGAGTTGTGTTGATACAATAACTGGGTTGGCTGGGAAAAAGCAATATGACACTATGAAGGACTTGTAACAGTGCAGTATGCTCATTCCGCCCGCCGTGGGTCTCTTGGTACCGGTCTGTGGGTCTCTTGGTACCAGGCCACAGAAAGAATGAATGAAACATTTCAATTAAATAAAAAAAAAAATCAAGGCCGGAAAGATGTTTTATTGTGAAAAATGACCGCATACATCCGTCTGTGGTAACCTCAGACGGAATCTCTTGACACATGTCAAGATGTTACGTTACTCTAAAAATGAAACGTAAGTCTGTTACAACTCTGTCGGTCTGGAAACCAAGGCAGAGTATCCTGAGATCGCCAAAAAAGCATGAAAACCTGCTTCCATTTCAACATCCTGTCTTTGTGCAGCGGGTTATAAGGTTTATAAAGGTTTAGTTAGCAGTAGAGTCAGTAGACTGGACTAAAGGTTTAGTTAGGAGTAGAGTCAGTAGACTGGACATAACAAACACACGTCAGGTGTCGTTGTCTCCCGTCTTTCCGAGGTCGGACCCGGTCTGTGTAAATATTGTCTTCACGTAACCGGTCCGTGACGCATAAAGGGTTGGGAGCGCTGGACTAGAGGATGTAGAGAGAAAATGCAAAACATTGTGATTCGCAAAACCTGCTTGGTGGAGTCTGTGTTCCACCCAGGGCCGGCTCTAGCCCTTTGGTTGCCCTAGGCGAGATTGAGTTTTGCGCCCCCCCCACAGACACACAATACTTTACATCACTGAAGAGACATATATTAACTTAACTGCTTTACTTTGCATAGCAGTTTTTCACCCACTTATAATTCTACTATTCTACATTGCTGTTCAACAATAAATGGTGCATGGACAACAAACACCAGAATAGTTTGAGAACATTTTCTTTTTTATTATTTTAAATAATTTATTACACACTCAAAGTTAGGATTAAATTAACTCCATAAACTGTGCAAAACACTCTTTTTTTTTTTTTTTTTTTTTCAAATATGTTTATTGAACAAACCTATACTTGACTTTCTTTTCCTCTTCTTCCTTTTTTCGTTTTCGTCCCTGTGCTCCAGATAGTTTAGACCGCTTCATTTTTGCAAATGTCAGGGGCCAGTCAAAGTGGTCGCGCAATAGATTTTTCAGATCGCGCACATTTTTCAGACCGCACAAACGATTTATTTTTTTGGAGTGAGTCATCTTTACAATAGAAGATCTTTGATGTGACGTGTCGAGTCTTGGCCAATCAGCGTCCCGTTTTCTCGACAAAAAATTCAGATTTTTGGCCGAGTTGTTGTCCTCTCCGTAATAGAACATCTTTGATGTGACGTGTCTTGGTCCCTGCTCGCGGGAGCCAGCGCCCGTGGTCGTGAATTGCTCACAGTGCTGAAATGTGCGCTGTGAGGGCGCCCCCAACCCATTTGTCGCCCTAGGCAGTCGCCTAGTTCGCCTATAGCAATCGCCGGCCCTGGTTCCACCACAGTCCCCGATGTTTTTTATTTTTTTTTCTAAAGATAGATTTGATTTTGTAGCGAGTAACGAAGGTTTCAGGAGAAATGTATCGGAGTAAAAGTATCATTTTTCTTTGCAAAATGTAGTGAAGTAAAAGTAAAAGTAAACAGAAATATAAATAGTAGAGTACAGATATCCCCAAAAACTACTTAAGTACAGTAACGAAGTATCTCTACTTCGTTACTATACACCACTGTCTACCTGTAGTTTCTCCACCAAAGGTCTTCTCTCAAACGGGTGTTGGAGGAGAGATTATACCGAGTAGCGTATGGTTTTCTTTGAAGAGCAGCGCTCCTGCTCGCCGCTGTCATGTTGTTATCATGGGTGGCGCCTCGTCTGCCCGAGGAGAAGGAGACACGGGAACGCGCAGCCTGTGCCAACTGAGAATAGACCCGCCGGAAGTCTGTTTTAGGGGGCTGATTGGATAAATTGTACGTCACTCGTTTATTTTTTTAATCAGTTATTGGCTAAACTGCTTATTAGACCCATCTTTCTTGGGCCAAATCGATTCGGCCCCAGCACGTGCACTAGCAGCAGAGACGTGCACGTGGGCAGCTGAGAGGTGCACTAGCAGAGTGGACAAGCAGGAAAAGCATATTTTGCACAGATATCCTATTTTACAAATATTACTGGGTAAAATAGCACAAACATTGACAATTTGTATAATTTATTAATATTACTATATTTTGTATTATTAATAATATTATAAAATAAAACTGGATACAGGCTTTCCGGGCTAGCAAAGGCCGTCTTTTCCTTGGCTCGTTCTCTGAGGGGAACCTGCCAATAACCCTTGGTTGCTGAATCTATAAGTGCCATCCAATTTGGGAGTTGGTCAGCCCGAAAAAAATTGGGCTGGACCAGGCACCTAGTGACTCCTCAATAACACCCATTTCCAACATCTTTCTCACTTTGATAGTCTCCCTTTTTGCCTCTGGGATGTGGTGACTATGTCATGTTTGATCACATTGTAGGTCAGAAAACACAGTGTGTGTGTGTGTGTGTGTGTGTGTGTGTGTGTGTGTGTGTGTGTGTGCGCGCGCGCAGACGGCTGTTCTTACTGTTCTTATAATGCAGTGATTGTGCGAGAGAATAAGATGGAGCTTTGTGGATAACTCGTCTTTCCTCCTGCAGGGCTACTGGAGGACTGGTGGATGCAGGGTCAGAGTACGAAAAGGCCTTGTCAGAGGAGGTAGCGAAGCTCCAGAGACTCTATGGTGGTGGAGACCTCGCATCTTTCCCAGAGTTCAGATTCACAGGTGAGTCAACCATGGCAACTTGTGAACAGGAGTACTCTGATTGTTGAGTGTGGTAAATTCCAGCTGTTAACCCCTGAACGAAGTTTTTTTTTTTTTTTTCATACACATTTTACTGATTTAAAGCTTTTGGAGATTGCCGCAGATAAACATTTAAGTTATGTTGGCCATGTGTCAGCACTTTGGCCGCAGCTTGTTGGTTTTAGTTTCATTTTTAAAACTGCTCAGTTGAACGTAGCAATCGGACATACCTCACATTGAGACCGCACAGTCTGACACAGACTACCACCAGGATTTTATTTGACCCATCACACAGTGTGACATGCAATAAACTGGCATGATTGTCGTGGCACTGTCTAAAGGCTCCTCAAGGATAGCTTCGGCTGTATCTTAATTTCTCCGATAACTTAGTTTTAACAGCTTAAAAAAATGAAGCTTTAACATAAACATGTATTGTGGATATTCATGGTTCTTGTTACACCGCCATAAGGTGGCTGCGGCTCATGTGTAGAGCAGTTGTCCTGCGACCGCAAGGTAGGCGGTTCGATCCCTGGTCTCCACATAGTTTGCATGTTGAAGTGTCCTTGAGCAAGACCCTGAACCCCCAGTTGCGCCTCACGGCAGCACACTGTTCTTAAATTACATGGGATGTATGAAAAAATATATAGTATGACTAATGTAATAGTTTAAATTTCCCTCTGGTACAGGAGACCTATTCATAGTTCATGGGTAGAATGCTAGTAAATGTACTTCCTATTCTCAGGGGAAAAGCCCTTTTGCTTTAAATTTTGTGCTGTTTTTACTGATGATCAACTGTGTTGAAGTTTCAGAAAATGTTCAATCTGAGTAGCATTAGGGACTTGGAAAATGGAAACGTGAGTACATAATCAAACTTGCACTGAGTTAATATCTCTACTTTTTGTTTTTCAGAACCCAAGTTGGATGAAGTTACCCAGAAGTGAACAGCAGCACTTTGAAATAAACTTTTCTTATCTTGCCTTTTCCCTGTACATCTGTGTTAACAGTCCGCTAAAAGTCAGTTACAACCAACCATCACCTCTATCTTTGTATGTGAGAATAGTTTCCATGGCTGTAGCCATATATTTTATGGATGAGTGGATGTACATTTGTTGCAGACAAACTCAAATTTAGAGCTGTGAAATAAGCTTTGTGTAGATTGATCCATGACTGAGCTGAATGTGAATTAAAACAATAAATTCCTATTCCTATTTGTTGTATGCACGTCTCTTTCTGTTGCTCTTAGGGAACATCTCAAGCATCACTCGGTCTCAGCAGTTGGCATTTTATTTTAGAGCCAGAGGGACCTCCATTAAAGGAGCAAACCTGAGGAGGTTCTCTTTTTCTTCTGGGAAGGAAGGATGTTTTGCAGTCGCTGAGCTACAAAGTGGGATTTAATAAAAGAACAGCTCATTGTTTGAATGTGTGTATACTGTTGAATGGTATTAGAGCGGAGTGAGCAATTTAGTCAAAGCAACCTTTTAGTATGCTGTGATCCACAAGCTTTAAGACGGGAACCAACAAGTCATGAGGAGGTGCTTTGTGAAATCTTGGTCATTAAGTCAAGGAAACAACATGCACTTCCTGTTACCACGCAGGAGATCCACGAAGAAGATGAGACATGATGACGTTAAAGTCTAGTGGAGGCGGTCCTTAGTTTGGACTTTAAAATGAAAGGAAACTAGAAGCGGAAGGTGGCAGTAATGAAACCTTCCAACTGCTGTAAAACATCAAGAAGTTAATTCTCTTCTTCGTTCATCTCTGTCTGAGCTGTTTCTCTCTTTAGAGAACGTGGACAGAAGCTTTGAGGGGAGGCACCGTTTCCTTTCTTCAGTCCACTGTAGTGAGACCCGGGTTACAGGAGGAAACACCCGGTACTCATCCAGTTGGATTCCCTTTGAGATCAGAGGGAAGTCTTTCTGCTCGTGTTGGTTCGGGCCTCGCCTCGCTCGAAGGAGTTCTCTTTGTCCCACAGTTTGAGAACCTTTGTTTTGGTATCTACGAGTTGGAAATAAATCCCTTCTACTTTCTTAACTCTTTCATCTTTGGTTGCCGTGCATGTGCAATCAATATTAATAATGTTGTATACTTACACCAATATTATCCTACCTTTTTAAAACCTGATTTGTGTTTAGCTTTCAGCTGCAGGTCCTCAGACCCTTATACAGTACGAAGGGAAGCTTGCAAAAGATGGTCTCTATCCCTCAGCCCTAACTATGATTATTATTATTATTATGGAGGCAGCCCAAAGATAAATACATCGTGAAAAATGT